>JAJEJO010048591.1:51488-109672 GCA_020662805.1 Glaucomys volans | reverse complement strand
AGGAGGAGGAGGAGTGAGAGGGCAGGGGGAGGAGTGAGAGGGCAGGGGGAGGAGGAGGAGGAGGAGGAGGAGGAGGAGGAGGAGGAGGAGGAGGGGGAGGAAGAAGGGGAGGAGGAGGAGGAAGAAGAAGGGGAGGAGGAGGAGGAGGAGGAGGAGGAGGAGGAGGAGGAGGAGGAGTAAAAAGACTGGGGATGTAACTCATTGCTAGAACACCCCAGGGTTTAATCCTCAGCATAATTAAAAAAAAGAAAAAAGAAAAAAAGGTGTTAGAACTAATAAATTAAATTTGCAGATTATATACAAAAATTACACTTATAAATGCTTATGCAAAACAATTGAAAATTGTATTTTTTCATATAACTATTTTTTAAAATGATTTACACAAATTAATCAAAATACCCATTAACAATGGAATGGACACCCATTATGATCACACAATGGAATATCACACAGCACCAAAAAGGAACAGACTCTAAGTACACGCAATAACGTGGATGGATCTAAAAACTTAATGGTGGACCAAAGGCAAAAATTCATGCAGTATGATTCCATTCCTGCAGAATTTGAGAGAACAGGCAAAACTACCACATATTATTAGGGATTCATGTTGAAGGGTTATGGAAAATAATATTCCTAGAAAATAACTCCCCAAGAAAAATGAAGGGATGGTATGGCTCGAGAAGTGGGAAAGGAAACTGGTCAACCATTAAACCCCTCCCAGTGCATTCCTGATAACAATGGGCCCTGGGGGAAAGAGGCAGATGCTGAATGCTGGGCCCTAAACCATGGCTTTCCCCCATGGCTAATCAGTCCTAAATGGAAGCACAGCCAACACCAGTGGGCAAGATTTGAGTACTCATCCCTGGGATCTGGACTCTTATCTCCCCAGACAATGAGTTTCAACCTTTTTACAACTGCCTTCCTGAATTAAGATTTTAACCTGTTCGACTAGCCCCAGACTGTCAAGTCTGCTCTCAATGATGACATCATTGTACCCTATAAAACCAAAATCTCCTCTGTAACTGATGGCCATTTTCCATCAGGAAAGTGGACCCGAATGACACCCGAGTCTGCGATGGAATAAAGGCTTCTCTGAATCCGTCGAGGTCTGCCTCCCGTTTTCCTTTTTGCGCTTACACATGTAATGATTATAAAAATATAAAGGGAAACAAAGAAGCAATAACCACAAAATGCCTAGACTGCTGACCCCTCAGAAGAGAGGGTGTGCTCTGACAGGTAAGAGACTCGGGCAGGTCTGGGATGAGCCAGCAGCACCCTGCTTGCCTTGTCTTTGATGGCCAGTGCTTTACATGTGCTCTGAAGGTTATATATACAGTAAGAGTATTTTTAAAAATTCTAAAATCTGATCATATGGTTTCAAGACAATAATACAAATCTGTTCTCTTTTCTTTATTAATATTTATTGTTTTAAATGTAGTCTTTTTCCATTCCAGTCCCCAACACTTTCTCTCCTCTCCTCCCTCCCCCTTTCTCTTTCCTCTCTACTGAATCTTCCTTCTATTTATTTATTGTTATTTTTATTAACGTGTTATAGATATACATAAAGATGAAATGCAATGTGGTATATTCATGTACCGTACAGAGATTTGGTCGATTTTGTTTCATAGTTCCTTCCTTTTCCTGTCCCTGTACATTCCTCCCTCTTCTTCTATCCCCTTCCTTTACTCCACTGATCTCCCATCTACTTGAAAATTATATTTTAAAAAATATTTATTTACAATAACATGAAAATCCTACGTCCTACCAAAAATTTACACAAACTGCATAGAAAAACCTGCAAAACACTGATGGAATAAAAGAAAAATAAGTGAAGATGCACACCATGCTTATAAATTAGGACTCTATTATTAAGAGTGTCAGTTCTCTCAAACCCATCTACAGAGACAAATACATTCTTAACTTTTTTAGGAATTAGAATGCTGAAACAAAATTTACACAGAACAGCAAAGGGATGTGAATAGTCTGAAATTTTTGAATAAACAAACTCGGAGAACATGAATTTGGGTTCAGACTTGGGATGAACTTGGACTTTTAGCATAAACTTATAGTGATGAAGACAGCACAGTTTAGGAAGACGTAGAATCCAGAGATAGACCCAGACATATACAATCCATTGATTTTCAACACACAGGCAAAGGAAATTCAATAAAAAAATAGTCTTTTCAATCAATGATGATGAACAACTGGACATACATCAGTGGAAAGGAATCTTCATTTTTCTTATGTTAATAGTATCATACCAATATAGATTTCCTGGTTTTAACTGTGAATTCTGATTTTGCAAAAAGTTATCATTGGATTAGGTCAGTGAAACTTGTATAGAAACTCTGTATTACATTTGAAATTTCTGTAAATCTGAAAATTCTTCAAAATAAAAGTTTGTGATAAACAAACCTTAAGATATTCTTCACAATCTACAAAAATGTTAACTCAAATGGATCATAAACTTATTTATAAAAACTAAAAGTACAAAATACATAGAAGAAAATATTTATAATCGTAAGTTATGTAGTTTTTTTAGCTATAATACCAAAAGCATAAATCGTAAAAAGGTGGAAGAAAAAAAATAAGGCATACTACTTGATACATCTCCCAAATATTTTTTTGCCTCTATGCCTTTATTGATGTTTTTTATTTTACTTAAAATTAATTTTTAATTTCTGTTACAAAACTTCTACTTTGACTCAAATGACTTCCTATCTCTTCCTTGAAAATTTCCTCATTTCTCAAACTAGTAATGATTTCTCCTGGCCCTCCCCCATCCACATCCCAATACTTTGATCTTCCCTGGTAATAAGAGTGTAAACTCACACAATCACTTTTAAGTGCTTCCCAGTGTCAGTAAGGACTAATGTACACAAGACTGGTGACTTGACAAATCTACATCTAAGAAACGTATCCAAATGGAAAATGAACAAATGCTCATTGAATATCACGGGAAATTGTGCTCATAATAGTGCTATTTACAATAGCCCCAGATTGGAAATCACTAAAGTGCTTGGCAAAATATACAAATAAATGCTGCTATACCTACAGAACTGATTTCTATAATCAATGAGAAGGAAGGAGGTACAACTATATGAAACAGAAGGGGTGAATCTCATAAACAATGCCATATGAAAGAATGCACCCCTGTAATTCCAGAGACTCAGGAGGCTGAGGCAGGACGATCACAAGATAGAGGCCAGTCTGGGCAACTTATTGTGACCCTGTCTCAAAATAAAAAGAACTGGAGGTACAGCTCAGTGGTAAAACATCCCTGGGTTCAATCCCCAGTACTAAAAAATAAAAATAAAAATCAGACACTAAAGAGTGAATATTGTGTGAATCACTTAAATAAAGTATCAAAACTGGTCATTAAACGTTGGGCTCCAGGCTATACCTGAGGGGGAGAGAGGAGTGTGCTGAATGTAAGATGCAAGAGAGAGAGACCATTTGGGATACTTGAAATGTTCTGACTGCTTATTACAGAACAGAGATTACATTTTAATCTGTGAAAATTCATGGAGTTGCACATTTATGTTATATGTTCCATATTTTAAAAAACAAAACAAAACAAACAAACAAACAAAATCTTTAAGTGCCTGGAGCAGCAACTGGCACACAGTACTCAATTTACCAGTGGTGTGGTCATTAAAAAAAAAAAAAAAAAAAAAGATTGAATTTAAAAGAAACTATGAAGCAGGCTAAAATAGTCTTTTTTTTCCTATGATTTTGGGGTCATTTGTCTCTCAGTTTTCTGTGGAAATTTAGATTCTGCTGCATTAAAACAGACAGCAGAATAAATGTGAAGCAGAGGAAATAGGAAAGGATAATGTGGAAGCTTTCTGCTCTTCATTTACCTCTAGGAATCATAAGGAGAATTCATACTAATTATTATATATATTATTATATATAGAGAGAGAAATGGGTACAGGAAAAGGGAAAGAAATTGAAATATAGTTTTAAAAATACTGGAATATTTTCATCCACAAATAAGGATCATGAGTCCTACCCTATTTGTTCCATACGTGTGTGTGTGTGTGTGTGTGTGTGTGTGTGTGCTGATTTGTGAGTCTATACAATTTTTACAACTCTAAATATACATACACCATACACAAGAAAAATATTTTAAAATATCCTACTAATCTGCCTGCATGACTGAGAAAAGTCTTATATTTGAAATATTTATTTGAATATCTAGAAAATCTGATAGACATTCAAGGAATATTCAAAAATTCAGAGAAATATGTGACTTGGGGAAAAAAAACGCACATTTTTATGACAAGTTGTTAGTCTTGGAATTCAAGGGTTGCAAAGAACACACAAGAAAATAAAGGTTTAAAAATGTACTCTTAGAACCATATAATGTCAGCAATGAACACCATCTAGAGATGGCTTACCTACTCACTAAGGTTTTATGAATCAAGAAATACAGATCCAGAAAAGATTACCGAGTGTGAAGCACAATGGCTAGGACAAGTTATCAGTACTATCCAGAGACTGAAAAAGCAGACATGGGGTGTGTTGAAGCTGTTTTTGTAGAAGACAGAGGCAAGTGTAGACCAAGGCACTGAAATGAAGAGTGGGTTCCTTAGTGATCAGAATCAGGATGAAATCACTAAGGACTAAACATGATATTGACAGGAGTGGGGAAGATTCATTATATTTTTCTTTCATTGCACTTTCATTGAATGCTTAACATGTTTAGACACTCTGCTGAATTCTGAACAGATAGAAAGTAGCAAAACTGAAATGATTTCCAACCAAATGTAATTTACAGGCTTGTAGGAAAAAGTGATAAACTCTATGTACAGCTACATATATAAAAATGTACATATATATGTATATATGTGTATATATATATAAATACACTTAGAAGGAAAATGAAATGTAACTTAAAAGAAAAAAATGAATAACATTAAAGTAGACTTGCTGCTCAAAGTTCTCTCATAGTGTCATTTGAAAGGAATATTTGAACAGAAACATACAATTAGGAGGAGTAAGCAAATGAACTTTTGGGGGAACTAAAACAGTGTGAAGTTCGTTATGCTTTGGATATGAAGTGTCCCCATAAAAGCCTTTGTGTTTGAAACATTATATTCAATGCAGCAATGTTCAGAGGAGAAATGAATAGATTATGAGAGCAGTAACCTTATCAGTGGATTAATCCATTTGATGGATTAATAATTTGAATAGACAGTTGGGTGGTAACTCCGGGCAGGTGGAATGTGTCAGGAGTAAGTAGGTCAGTGGGGGCCTAATTTTGGCCTATATCTGTTCCTGGTCCTTTCCTTTCTCTCTCTTTCTCCTTCCTGGACACCATGAGCTGAGCTTTTCACTTCCACACCCTTCTGTCACGATGTTCTGCCTCACTTCAAGCCCAGAGCAATGGAGCTGGCCCACCATGGATTGCACCTCTGAAACTAGAGCCCCAAATTTACTTTTCCTCCTTTAAGTTATTCATTTTAGGCACTTTGACTACAGAAATAAAAAGTTAAAACCATCCTAATGTCAGAAAGATGTCAATGTATTTGAATAACCCAAAAATCATAATGTGGCCAGGGAAAATGAGCTAAGGAAGAAGACATGGGCTTCAACGTTGGAAAGGAAGGCAGGAAACAATTTTGTTTAGCCTTATAAAGTATGGGGAGACATATGCTTTTATCGTTAAGTGCAGTTGAGTATCTTTTCTGGTTTTAGGAATGACTTATTCAATTTAAGTTTAAAATATATGACTTTGGATTTTTGTGTGGAAAAAATATAACAGAATAAGATCTGGAGCAAGAAGAGCAGGTAATAGGTAGAACATTATTGTATTAATTCAGAATGATAGTAGAGTGAAACAGACATTACTTTATGTACGTATATGACTGCATGACCCATGTGATCCTTCAATATGTATAATCAGAAAAATGAGAAATTATGCTCCATTTATCTATGATCTATCAAAATGTATAAATGAATTCTACTGTCATATACAACAATTTAGAACAAATAAACAAAATTTTTTAAAAAGAGATGTTGGTGATTCACACTAGGGTAGCAATACTAAAGAGAATAACAACTAAACAGATTTAAGACTATGTTTTGAGGAAGACTGACATATATTAGTGATGAACTGGAAGAAGGGGTTGAAGAAGAGGAAGCAAAATAGAATAACTAAAATTTTCTGGCAAAAACACAGGGAAATAAAAACATCAAGTTTTCAGGGTTGGAAATTTGAGGATTTCATATTTGACATATTATTTTCTAAATTCCTGGGAGACATCAGGATAGAGTTATTCAGTGGTCTCTTGGATATATGTTGGTCTACAGCTCAAAAGAGAGTCCTGGCTTAGAGATAGAAAATGAGCCCTTGGAATTGATAGGGATGGTATTTGAAGCCATAGAATAAGTCTGAATATCAAGGGAAATAGTTCTACAGGATAAAGAATATTAGATGAAAAAAAAATGAGAGAAAATAGTGTTATTGAAAATTAGGAAACAAAAATCATTAAGAAGTGAGGACTAGTCATGTGCACTAAGATTTCAAGAAAGGGAAGGATAAGAAAGATCTAATGGATTTGGCATCATATAAACATCATTAATGACCTTGGCAAAATATTAGCTGAAAGGTCTGAGACAAAATGAGATTGAAATGGGTTGAAAAGTGAATAGGAAGTGAAGAGGAGGAGGAGGAATAGACTGAGAAGTTTGAGTAGAGAAGGGAGCAGAGATATTAACCTCCAGCCGGATGGAAATATGTGACATAGAAATTGGATGTGTGTAAAAAAAAAAAAAGAACGGAAATACTAAGGTGTTCTTAAATGCTGGAAGCATTGATCAAGTTAAAATTAGAAAGGTAAAGATGCAGGAAATAGAAAAAAGTGTTTGAGAAGGTGAGAGGAGATGAATCCAGAGTGTGTGTGACAAAGGGACAATTATTCAAGGTCAGGCAGAAGGCACATGAGGTGAACATTGAGGTAAGGGAAGGACCTTGGTAGAAAGTCAGTGGTGCATAGGACTGGCTTTCCCCTCCTTCCTGAAGATGATTCTCTTGATGGCCTTAATGAGCTCCTTGTTACGAAGACTGTAGATAATTGGGTTGGCTAGTGGTGTCAATACAGAGTAGACTACAGCAAGCGTTCGGTCAAGAGTCAGTGAATAGCTCTTCTTTAGCCGCACGTACATGAAGATGATGCTCCCAAAGAAGATGAGGACCACAATGAGATGTGAGGCACACGTAGAGAAGGCCTTCTTCCTTCCTGCTGCTGTTTTGATCTTCAGCACAGCTCCAATAATTCTCCCGTAAGAAACCATGATAAAGAGAAAGGTGATAAGGATAATGAATGCATTGACAGCAAAGTCGACCAGAACATTAGTGGACGTGTCCTTGCAAGCCAGGCTCAGAAGAGGTGGAAAGTCACAGAAGATGTGTTGGATTTCATTGTAGTTGCAGAAGGGGAGCTGGGAGACCAGGATGACCTCAGAAATGGGACACAGGAAGCCACAAGTCCAACAACCAGCAGCCATCTTGGCACAGAGTGCTGTGGTCATAATGGCAGGGTAGTGGAGGGGCCTGCAGATGGCCAGGTAGCGGTCATAGGCCATGGCTGTGAGAAGGTAGCATTCAGAGGCCCCTAGGGAGTGGAAAAAGTAGGTCTGAAGGAGGCATCCTGCAAAAGAAATGGTCTTCCTCTCACTGAGAAGATTAGCTAGCATCTTGGGGATAGTGGTGGCTGTGTACCACAACTCCAAGAAGGAGAGAACGCTGACAAAGTGATACATGGGCTTGTGTAGGGTTCTATCCAGTCGTATGACTAAGAAGATGAGCGCGTTACCACAAATGGTGAACAGGTACGCCAACAGCAGCAGTACAAAAAGCCAGCCCCTGACGGGTCCCACATTGGGGAAGCCAAGGAGTACAAATTCATTCAGGCCTGAGTGATTGTGTTGCTCCATGGGAGACTGAGGTCGACCAGGGAAGAAGAAAGAACTGGATTAAGCAGACTGCCAAATCTAAGTCAAAATTCAATTTCTTTCTGCCTCTGTGTCTTAAAATCCAAAGGTAGCACTTAATAGCTATTGTTATTGCTGTTATTATTAATACCACCCTAAAAATAATAATAGCAGTTATTCTAAATACATTCATGAGATAAATACTATTGTTATGCTTATTTTACAGATGGAAAACTCAGGAATACAGAGGATGGCAGGATTATGACACTTTTCCATTTTATATAGATACTATTTCTTAGAAACAAAATTTGTTTGAACTTTAACTCCCTGCTATTTATACTATGTAAATTTTCAAAATATCCTTTCTCCCCAGGTCACAGTTTTCCTTTAGTTAAGGTTAAAACATTGAATTTTATCTATGAGATTAATATCATACCCAGTCTTTTCTCACTATTCAGTTCACTTTTATAAAAATTGAACAAATATGTGTCAGACATAAAAAATGCAAAATTCAAGAAGGCACACTCTCTGCCACCAGAAATGGCACAAACTGGGCAGGAACATCCATGAGTCATCTCTATATAACCTATGAAGCTCAGAACACTGCAGAGTACCCAGTGTGACTGAAGGGGCTTCCCCGATGAAGCAAGCCCTTGAGAGGCAGGCACAGTGGGGCACACCGGTAATTAGAGCAATGCAGGAGACTGAGGCTAGATCACAAGTTTGAGGCCAGTTTGGGCAGCTTAGTAAGATCCTGCCTGAAAATAAAAAGGGTTGGGAATGTAGTTGAGTAGTACAGTACCCCTGAGTTTAATCCCCAGTACCACAAAAGAAGAAAAAAAAAAAAAAAAAGATAAAATTATGGGTTTGATATTTTAAATGTTAAATTCACTCAGAGCAATTAGAATTTTTAGGAATTTCTGTTAAATCACTCCTATTCCAAAGAGACTGTACATTCATTTCTCCAATGATGTAAAACAGATATGTTAAAATAGGAATCCATGCTTCCTCACTGTTGCCACTCCTGGCCATTTGTTTCTGCTTTAACTCTCTTCCTTTTTGCCCATATGGAAACACTTCTCATCCTTCAAAATCAGATCAAATGTCAAATGTTAATGATGCTTTCCTGACTCTCTCAGAAAAAAAGATACTTATTCCGTCTTCTGTAGCCTCATAACATTTACACCGTCTACTTAGCATAGTGTTGTTGTCTTTATATCAAATCTGTCTTCTTTGCAAATTAGTAAGGTAATTGAGAGAAATATAGCACTTCATTAATTACTGCATATTCCCCTGCTTAGATAAGCATAGAATTGTGAACTCAATTCAGGTTTCTTAAATGTACTTGAATTATTTTTCTGATTTCAATTTAAGTTACATTTCCCAACTGCACTTGAACATATCCTTCTTGTCCTCCCAGCATCTGAAGCTGAATACATTCAAATGAATTCGACATCTCAGATTTGGTCTATTCTCACTTCCCTTAGTCCTGTTTAAGGACCCATTATTGACTTCCACCATCCACAGGAATTAAAGCAATAAGCTTGATCATCTTCTGTGCACAAGGAACTGTTATTGATGCTGCTTCCTCTTTCTAAAAAGGAGCTTGACTGAAGCCAACTATATGGGTAAGACAAGAAAGGTCTAACCACTGTGGAATAATTTCAGGAGCACTTGAAGACCTCCAAATCATAAATTCTTGTACCATCAAGTATCTTTAACCCCTCAAATGCAGAACCTGAGTAAAGCCTCCTCTAATGGAGTCTTTCCAAATGCAACTGTTCCTGACAGTACCCTTCTCTCCCCTTCCTTTTCATTGCTGATTTCTTTAGATCTTAGTCACAGCTCCTATGTCATGCATGATTTTTTTTTTACAGAAACTTCAACTCTCTCCTATCTGTCCTAGAACCTAATCATTCTGTGACAACACTCAGGGCAACTTTTTGTTGCCCAACATTTTCAATATAGGTATTAGCCAATCCCTCAATTATAGATTGAATTATCAAATAGAAAGGAAGATGGACTTTAAAGTCTCTTCTAGATCTGGTGCTCTAAGATCTGTCAGTTTGCCACTAAACCAATTCTCTGATTTCAAAATAATAACTGTTTTCCAATCCCTTACCCATTCCACTCTAATTCCTGATCAACACAGCTAGCTTGGGCCCCAGCTTACCTACTGCTGAGCATCATCTGCTTCAGTATATGCTTGTCTGGTTTGGTATATGTGGGGGAGATCAAGACTGGATCTAGGAGGCTTTTCTCCTCCTCAGTGATTCTTATCCCTGCAGGTAAGGTTGCTAGAGTCAACATCAACAGTTTTAGGCCACTAGGGGCACAGGGAAGGGAGAGACCCCAGTCCCAGAGGCAGGTGAGAATCAGACTCAGGTGTATGCTCCTGGGAGGGCCCTTGGAGGCAGGCCAAGTTTACCTCCCACCTGGGGAACTGGGATAGGGAATATATGTGATGTATCCCACTATTCCTCCTGCAAACCTCACCCCCACATCTCTAGTGACTTCTTAGAATAGAAGCCTAATGTTCACTTTAAGAAGACTCTTTGATAAGAACTGCCTCTTCTGAAATAATAAATAAATAAATAAATAAATAAATAAATAAATAAATAAGGGTTGTGGAGTCTCCATTTTGATTTGTGGTTCCGACACGACACCCACTTACTGAACTTTTGGTAGGCGACATATGGTGTCCTAAGCACAAGGCATGTGTTAATGGACACAATCTTCACTACTACTCTGTGGAGTTGGGATGATTGCAGTCCCATTTTAAATCTGAGGAAATTAAAGCACAGAGCATTTAATAACTTGCCCACAGCCACGCATATGCCTCTGTCGGTATTATAAACTAATGCACTCTGACCCAGGCCTGTGGTCGTCACCTCTAAGTGTCATTGCCTCCAGAAGCACTGATAGTGGTCAAAGGAACAAAACCAGGCCACAGAGATTCAAAGTTGTACTTTTCTCCTGACTATGCTCTTGAACACTACAGATTATCTATGCACCTTGAGGCAGTCACTTATTTCTTCAAATGTGAATTTTATCATGGTTAAGTGTGTAAGAGTTAAGTGTGATAAAAATTATATCAGCTTTAAAATGTGTTGCTCTACATTTCTTGCTTCACTTATTAAGTGCAATCTGTGTCACGTTCCTCCAAATAACTTACTGTAAGTAATTTAGCATCTCATGGTCTTTTTTCTCAACATTGGAAAGGGGCACATTTCAGTTACTTTGAGAACCAAGCAGCATGTCAATGCCTTACAGGGAAGGAGCATACCTATAGTTTGACAAAATTAGGTTTATTGCCTTTTTCAATGAAGAGGACCACACACCATCAGAATTGTGAAGCATTTCAGTAAAAGGGTATTGGAAAGGACTATTACAGGACGTGGACTTGTGTCAGGTCACTTGGGGAGGACTCGGAGAAGCAGAGATGGCTGTGGATTGGGTTCTGTCTGTTACCGGGGACTGAATCATATTACCTAGGAGTTACTCATATTACCTAGGAGAGGAAAAATTATTCTAGTTTATACTAGTTTATAGTAGTTTACAGTGATCTAGTTTATAGTAACCTTTTTATTTGTATTTAAAGAGATTTCATCGTCTTCCCCCGCTGCTTTCACATTATCACACAGTCACAAAGTGACCTTGTCTGACGCTGGTATTCCAAGAGGACGCCACTGCCTTGCTTTGAATGCCTTTCTCTTTCTCAGATAAAATCCATAAATAAAGAAATATAAAGTCTGGTCCATAATTGATGATCTGTAAACTTTAAGTTTCTTCCCCTGATCCATTAGACTATTTTAGTTTCTAGTGTTTCCAACATTAACTGATAACTCTCTTCCTTGAGTTCCCTGTATTATAAAATAACTTAAATAAATGTTAACTTTGGATTACTTAAAATTTAGTTTTCATGAATTAAATTCATCTCCTTGTCACTTTCTCTAATTTATCTTCTAACAGAAGATTAATATCAGAATATATGAAAAACTCAAAAAACACACAAAAATAGAATCGCAAATAAACAAGCTATTATAAACAACATACTTCTCAAAAGAAGTACTAAAGGTTGCAAATTATATGGAAAAAAAAGATTCAACATCTTTAATCATTTGGGAAATGCAAATGAAAAACTACATTGAGCTGGATGTGGTAGTTCACACCTATAATTTCAACAACTCAGGAGACTGAGAGAGCCTGTAGCCAGCCTGGGCAACTCAGGACACCCTATCTCCTAAAATATATATATATTAAAAAGGGCTGGAGGCTGGGCATGGTGACACACACCATAATCCCAGCAGCTCGGAATCACAAGTTCAAAGCCAGTCTCAGCAATGTAGTGAGGCCCTACACAACTCAGCAGACCCTGTCTCTAAATAAAATATAGAAAAGATCTGGGGATGTGGCTCAGTGGTTAAGTGCCCTTGGGTTCAATCCCCATACTGACATATGCAGGGAGGGGGTAGTTTGGGACAGTAACTCAGTGGTAGAGCACCCCTGGGCTCAATTCCACATACTAAAGCAGGGAGGGGGGCGATGGTGGGGATGGGGCGAGGCCAGAGTAGTACCTTGCAATTCTCAGTTCAATCAGAATGACAATCATCAAAAATACAAATAACAATACATGCTTGGGAGGATGTGGAGAAAAAGGAACACTTAAACATTTTTTGGTGAGAATGTAAACTAAGGCAGATCTGCAAACACTAGAAGGCAGTTTTCATGTCCCATCTTAGTCCCTTTTCTTCTACAGAATAGCCTTCAACTGACCTATATGTATATTGGAGTCCCTTGACGTACTGGTCACTCTTTCTCAGATTGACTTTGGTTTGTCACTGCCTTGACCCCTGAAATCAGCAGCAAGGCTACAGACATTTCACAGAAAAAATAGAAACCACCTAAGTTGCCTAAGCTTTGAAATCACCCTCCCCTCTGCTTGGAATCCTCCTAGAGCAAAATCCAGTTCCTGTTCCAGGATCCTGTTTTAGTCAGCTTTTTGCCGCTGCAACTGAAAGATCGGACCAGGACAATTGTAGAGGGGGAAAAGTTTATTTAGGTGCTCACAGTTTCAGAGTTCTCAGTCCATAGAAGTCTGACTCCATTCTTTGGGCCTCCAGGTGAGGCTGAACGTCATGGTGGAAGAGTGTGGTAGAGGGAAGCAGCTCACATGATGATTAGAAAGCAGGAAGAGAGACTCCAATCTCAGGATATAAATATATATCCCATAGCCACGCCCACAATGAACTACTTCTTCCAGCCATACCCCACCTGCCTCCAGTTACCATTCAGTTAATCCCAGCAGGGATTAATTCACTGATTAAGTTAAGGTCATGACCCAATCATTTCGCCTCTAAACCTTCTTTGCACTGTCTCATGCATGAGCTTTTGGAGGACACCTCATATCCAAACCACAACAGATCCCCTTTACCAAGGTAAATTTTCCTTGTTCTTAGGTTATTCACTTTAAGGTTACCTCTTCAAGGAAGTCTTTCCTAACCACACTGTGTAAATATTTTGTTCCTCAATCCTTATTCTATTTTTTGCATCCTGGTTATTCTTTCTATATCCCCAACCATAATTTTAACCACATAGTTATGTTTCTCTCACAAAAACATCAAAGAGTCAGTGAAATCAGGGACCAAGTTTTTTCAACACCATCATTCAGCACCTGGTATTGTTCCCGGCACATTCAGTAACCATTTGTTGGATGAATCAAGAAAAGGCTTGTCTGACTCCCAAGTCCACTCCACACACACACACACACACACACACCATTTACACCCAGGTTAGGCCAGATTCTCCATCTTTAGGTTTTCAGAGCACTCTCTATTTCTGAGTTCACTCCATTTCTAACAATTCATTCAATATCATTATTTCAAACTGAGTCATAAGCACAGAAACCATTTTTGTCTGTCCCATATTTGTTCAACACCAAATCACTACACAATGCCTGGCATAGAGAAGGCATTAAATACACTGAATAAATGGCTGCAGTAAACATTGCTTTTCCTATTGGTACTTAACTAGAAGGTTCTGTTACAGTCATTGTACTTGCTCTTTTTGTTTCCATACCAAACCAAAGACCATTTTCTGCCTCCATTAGAATTCGTCTTGTAGGATTCCGTCTGTTTTCCCAATGCTCGAAGGTATTTTTAGATTTTGATTCTGTCATTTCCCTTCTTGTACCTTCTACTCACTTTAAGTTAATTACAAATTTGACAAGTTTCTCATTCACTCTCTCTCTCTCTCTCACACACACACTCTCTCTCTCACCCTGTGGGCAGACACTCTGCCTGTTCACTTAATAAAATCTCTTGCATGAGTTCCCGTGTCCAGAGTGGTTTTCTGGGTACTTTCATTGGTGCCGTGACTCAGATGGGCTCTTCTACCACCACTTAGGTGAGTAGAATCCCATCTGTTGTCCCAGACCCCTAGACACTGGTCTCACCTTCCATTCACCTGTTTGCTCTCCTCCACATCCATCACCAGCTTCAGATTGGTGAGTTTTCCCCTAGGTTGACTTAAACACTCCTCTGCTAACCTGAAATGCAACCATTGATGTGGCTGAGGAGTGGGAGTTCCCCCAGCCATGAATTTTACAGTTATGGCTGGCCCCCTTAGATGACCTTGTCTGAACAGGTGGATCCCTGATCTTTATGGTGGAGATTCTCTTTCAGGGTTGAGGCTCCTCTTCACTCTCTCTCTCTCTCTAGAAAATCCTGACCTCATGTCCTCAACTCTCTCCGCTTTTGCCCAACCCACACTGATGACCAGGTAATGACCCCCCTCACTTTGCTGCCTTCTCATCTCCAGCCAACTAGTCTGTGACCTTGGGACACCTTGTACACTGACTTGGCTGTTTCTCAGTCTCCACTATGGGAGCTAGGTCTTCCATTCCGGCAGATTCACCCTTACCTAAAACCACCAAAACTTATTCTTTTGTGTAATGATATTTGGCCACAGTATCCTTCAAATAATCAATCCAAAATGGCCACATAATGGCATACAAGTTCTGTGAGCAAGTGGGCAAGTAGAAGGAGATTTTTTTTTATCTCCAAGTTTTCTCTTTCTTGTGCACAAAACCTGATCTTTGCTTTTCCTGCAAACCTGAACACCTCTCTCTCTCTTACGGTACAAGCAGACACTCTGCCTGTTCACTTAATAAAATCTCTTGCGTGAGTTCCTGCATCTGGAGTGGTTTTCTGGGTGCTTTTCACAACCAATATTTTTTCTTTTCTCCCTCTAGCATACCAGAACATGACCATAGGACTGGGATCATGAAGTCAGAATGAGATGAAAGGTAAGGAGCTCTGGTAATAATTAATCAGAGCCAGGAAAGGCATGATGTAAAATATCTAAGGAAGCCATCTCAGTATTCAGAATTACCAGTGGAGAGATG
This sequence comes from Glaucomys volans, assembly GCA_020662805.1. Lineage (NCBI taxonomy): Eukaryota > Metazoa > Chordata > Mammalia > Rodentia > Sciuridae > Glaucomys > Glaucomys volans. The sequence continues at coordinate 94,326 of JAJEJO010048591.1, read as the reverse complement.
CCAAATTAGAAATCAACATGCAGTTGGTATGTGACCACTCGTGAATTTGTTCTGAGATTATAATTTGTTCTAAGATTTAAAAATATCTGATTGTTTTAGTACAATTAGAGTAAAAGTATAAATGGCCAAGATAAAAATTTAATGAATATAAAGTTTAACAGCCTATACTTACCGAATATCATGTACATATCTTAGGGTAATTGTGGGCAAAAGTTTTCTTAAAAGGGCAGAAAATAAATACTTTAGACCTTGCAAGCTCTGCAGTCTCTGTCACAACTATTTAACTCTGCCTTTGTAGTCACTGTCAATATGTAAAGGAATGGATGTGCTTGCGCTCTCATTGAACTTTATTTACAAAAACAGATTTTATTTGGTTCACAGGACAGAGTTAGATCCAGGGTCATAATTTTGTAACCCACTACATGCATACACACATACACACACACACATGCAAACACATACACACTTTATTTTGAATAACATTCCTCTAAGTTTAGTATTTTGAACATGCTCCCATTTGATACAATCCCTGAAAACATATTTCTCCCTCCTCCAGAAAGTGTTCATCAAAAAATTCCAAGTGCATAAAGAGAAAATGCATATTCTCATACAAGTTTTCTCTTATTTGGGCTTCAGTGCGTTTTTACAATGTACACCTTTGGAGCCCTGTGTCTATTCATCCTGGCACTTAGAACACTTACACAGTGTCCTTTAGGTGAGTGGGCTAAGGTAGAGTTAACTCCAGCAAACCTGGAGGTGCACTGATAACAGAAGAAATTGTCAGATAAGCTTCCTTTGAAGAAGGAAAACTAAACATAAAAATATCCATCTATGAGGAAGGAAATAAGCTATGAAAAAAAATCTTCTATAAAGCACATTATTTGAATATCAGTTTATTCAGAAATTTTCATAAATACCTTGATTATTGATGATAGGAGAGGCATAAAATATAATTATATAAGAACCTGTAAACTAGACATTGTGCACACTAACCAAATTGAAGCAAAAATGTTAATCTTATCTAAGATTAACATTACCTCTGCTTGCTCGTCTGTCCTAGCCACAAAACTCAGGTTTTGTTTCTATGCATTCCAGTAAAGAATATCACTGTGAATTTTTGTTATACACATAAAATATAAACCTTCATGTTTGTCATGAGCTGTAAAACACTATTTATAAAGCATTCCAGTATGAAGGATTTAGAATGGTTCATGACTTATCTTTATGATTAATCATTTCAGATATATCGGAATTTGATACTTCCCATCAGAGAAAAACAATTTAGTCTTTGTTTTACAAGAGAAAAATCATAAACATTCAGTACAGTTTTAATTTTGAAAGCTATGGTTACATTTTATTGTCTTCTTTCAACTTGACTTTGTAGCAACCTTTAAAAAAAAATTAAAATGCTTCTGACAATTTTTAAACTGAACCCAATGTGGATCTATTAATAAACTGTGACAGGTACCCTATAACCTTCTGCTCAAATATTCAAATTCTGAATACTTTTAAACTTCTCATATGAATTCAATACCCTTCCACATGGCCCATTTTAGTTCTCTTTCTGAAAAACTATAGAGGAAAACTTCAGATTCAAAATAGCATTGGATCATATAAACCAAAACTTAACTTATAATTTCTTCTTATATTATCACCCTCATATGCCACTGAGAATAACAAAAATAATCTTGTAAGTCTTAATCAGTTGACAGCTGGTAGAAATACTCATCAACACCTTATACCACCTTTTATCCTTTTCTTTCTTCTTGAATATCATGAATATGCTTGACCTTGGAAAAAATTTATTAAATTACCACAAATACATTTTTGGAATTTCATATCAGATTTTATTTCATTGACAGATTAATTTAGAGAAAGTAAAATTTTTTCTGATATAAATTTTCCCATGAATGTGCTTTATCATACCATTTATGAAAATGGCAATAACTTTAAATAAAATTTATGACTTTCCAAAAAAGCCTTGAACTTCTCTTATTAGGTACTATGCATTTTTTTGTTTCTATTGCAAATGCTTTATCATTATTCACATTTTCTGATTGTTACTGTTATACAATTACACAATTAGCTTCATTTTTTTATTGCATTGTATCACTTTTGTCCACCATTCTTTTTTTTGTTTGTTTTTTTTTGCAGTGCTGGGGATTGAACCCAGGGCCTTGTGCTTGCAAGGCAAGCACTCTACCAACTGAGCTATGTGTCCAGCCCTTTGCCCACCATTCTTAATTCTAGCTTATTTGTGGTTATCTGTGTTTCAATAGAAATAAGAACAGCATTCATAATTAATTTTTTTCTTTCTGACATTTATACTTCTCTTTTTTTTTTTTCTTTTTTGTATATTTGCTACACTAGTCAGTATGCCCTGCACAATATTAAATAGAAGTTATATTAGTCATTAATCTTGTTCTGGTCTTGACTTCAAGGAAGATTTTTTCACATTTTTCCCTTGGTCTTCTACATGATTTAAAAGATGCCCTTTATCAAAACAAAGAATTTCTATTTGTAGTTTTATTGTGGTTTCTTATTTTTCAATTATGAATGGATATTGAATGCTTTCTTATTCTTGCATCAAATGAGGTAACTTTTTTCCTATTTATTTGTTAGTGATATATATTAAATCATTCACTTTTTTGTTGAATCAACCTTACATTCCTGAGATAAATCAAACACTCATAATCATTTAATTCAAATTATTTTAATTAGATAGGAGTATAGTAATTGGAGGAAGAATTTTTTGCATGTTAATGAATGAGATTACCCTCTAATTCTTTTTTCATATTACTAGTTTTGTTCATTTTGAAATCAGTGTCAAGCTAGCTCTATAAAACACATATTGTGTTTCTACTCCCTGAAGAATTTGGGTAAAACTACAGACTGTCTTTCTTTAATATTTGTAGAACTCACTTGTTACATGATCTGGACTTGATTCTTTCTAGTTATATTTTTACTTCCAATTCAATATTATAAGATTTTTGCATTTCTCCTAAAGTTGACATCACTAATTTTCAATTTTTCTTGAGATGAACTTAGCCAATTAGAATTTTTAATTAATTTGCATACGTTGTTAATAACATCATCTTATAATTTCAAACTTTGCTGCAGCTCTAATTATACCAATTTTTCATTCTTAATCTGTTTAAAATTTCTTTAATCCTCTCTCCCTTTTATTTTTATTAGTATTGTCAGGACTTTCTTATTTTTCAGGGTCTGAGAAGATTTTTTTAATATCAAAAGAATAGATGTTAAATTTATCAGTTAGCTATTTAGTCCTAATTTAATTAAGGATCTACATGAAATTAATATGATTAATTATCTTGTCTGGGTTGAACTCGTTTTATGGTCTAGCACTTAATTTCACATGTGCTTGATGTAGATCTGTATTCGGTATACTTCCATTACGTGGTCTGGTTAATTATTGCCCTCAAATATTTCATCTTTTTACTTATGATTTATCTGCCTCATATTTTAGCTATTCAGTGGAGATATTTACTATGCGAGTGGGCGTGTTAATTTTCCTTTTGTTTCTTCTATCCAATTAGTTTGCAGCACAAAACCAAAGACGTTCTCCTGAGTGGCAGAAAGGGGTAGCAGCCAGGGTTGGCTGGCTCCCAGGCAGGGCAGAATGAACAGCTGGGTCGCGCATGAGCATTTTCTTCTTCCCGTCACCCATCGTATTAGGGGTATCCCTAGCCTGGTTCACGACTTTTAACTTGCATCCAAATTGTCTCAAAGAACATTAAATCACAGATAGCTAGCTGAGCGTAGTGGCACACACCTGTAATCCCAACTATTTGGTAGGTCAAGGTAGGAGGATTTCAAGGCAAGGCCATACTCAACAATTTAGTGAGACCTTGTCACAAAAAAATAAATAAAACGGACTGGAGATGTAACTCAATGGTAAAGCACCACTGGGTTCAACACCCGCATTAATAATAATAATAATAATAATAAACATATTGCTAGACCCCACCTTGAAAGTTTCTAATTTCACAAATCTGAAATGCACATTCTCCTTAAAATAAAAATCTTTGTTTATGAGAAGATTTCAGATGATTTGTTGGGCCTTATTTATTCCACAACTAATCAATGTCCTCATGTTTGAAAGTTTAAGAAAGTTTTGCAACTAGTTTAATAAGTGAACTAAAGAATTAAATCAATGATCTACAAAACATTGCCATTAATTTTAGACTTTCATGACTATAGACAGAAAAATACCTTTCCAATAATTATTCCACAGGCTCATGCAAATCATGTTGAAAGGAATTTTCTCTAGTATCCTACATTTTCTCTAGGTATCCTACCTAGAAAAAGGTTATTTAAGTGAAAGAGATGTGTTATGATTTCCAGATTCTTATAGGTTCTGTAAAACCCACACATGTCAGGGATGGTAGGAAGAATTAAGACTTAGTCGGCATGATTAGATCCTCTGGTTTTAAAAAATACTATCCTTGTTTCCTCTTTCTCAGTAGAGTTTAAATTTTTGGATGAGTTCAGTGTCTACCTCCTAACTGATTTTGCAAGTACATTTATCCATTTTCCCCCTGTAGGAGATTTAATGAGAAACTGAACACATAACATTCAATTATCAATGGTATGCCTGCGTAGTCATGGATCCCTGTGTAATCAGGCATCACAAAATTAGGCAAAAGCAGGGGATGGTTCTGTGAAGTAAGGAGACAAGTCCTACTTCCAGAAAGGTAATAGAGATTCAGGGGACTGACAGCAGAGAGGCCACTAGGCAAGCCTTGGAAAATTCCTGGACAGGCCACATTCAACATAGGGATGAGGGTTACTCTATGGAGGGTGGTCTATAGACCCGCAGGGGAAGTCTCTGACTTCTGGAATCTACATGCCCTCCCATTTCTGCTGTGTGGTACTCAGTGTCACAAGCTTTCTTCCTCTGGTGGAAGAACTAAGAAAAAACAATTGAGACTATTATAGTGGTTATAAGGGTGTGTTAGTTTTTGGTTAATGTTACTAAAATACTTAAGAAGAACAAAATCGAGGAGGAAAAGTTTATTTGGGTCTCACCATTTCAGAGGTTTGGTCCATGGGCTGCTGACTCCATTGTTCTGGGCTTGAGGTGAAGCCGCACATCATGATGGAAGAGTATGGTGGAAAAACTGCTCACCCCGTGGCTGTTGAGGAGCAGAGAAAGAAAGGAGGGAAGGAAGAAAGGAAGGAAGGAAGGGAAAGAAAGAGAGGGAGGGAAGGAAGGAAGAGGGAGAAAGGGAATCTAGAGACAAAATATAATCCCTGCCTGCCCCCCGCAAAAAAGAGAAAATACAAATAAAATCCCCTAGGGCTACTCTCAATGGCCTACTTTCTCCAGCCATGCCAAACTTCCTACAATTACCATCCAGCAATCCATTCGCATCATTAAACCATCAAATGAATTAATTCATCAATGGGATTGCAGCTCTAAAAATCTAATCATTTTGCCTCTGGACATTTCTACATTATCTAAAATGAACTTTTTGGGCACATCTGATATCCAAACCATAAAAAATGAAAGGGGGTAGAAAACCTTGTTTCTACTCCATTCCCAGTGTGTTTCTAAATTGTTCGGGAACTGTGGTCACTTCCTACCTCTTACCTTAGTTTTCTCTCATGTAATGATGGAGGAGTTTGAGTCAGATGATTAAATGAGTCAGAATCTTAAAGTCAATGATTCAGTAACTTCCTGGTGGCATTCATGTAACCGCCAATGGAGTTTGCTCAAAGGGAACCTCCAAAAGTTATGTGTTGGTTTCACCTGAGACTTGAACCTAGCCTTTTCTCACCACAAAAGAAAAAATGCTTTGACTTGGCAAAGGAAAGAATCACATCTTTGGCATCTGCTATTATTGTTTCATCTCTCCACAAGATTGCTTTTTACTGTTTCATAATATTAAAATTTGTTTCACTTTATGTAATAGCCACCAAATGTCCAAGCCGAAGACAGTCCAGATCTGGTCTGGATGGTTAGGGATGCTTTCCTTCCGGCCACATTGTTACAGAAAAACCTCAAACTGGATAACTCATTTAGAAATAGGAAACTACATACTTTATCACTAAAAAAGGGGGGAAAGAAAGGAAAAGAAAAAGTGCTATGTAGTTTTTACCTGAAATGAACTTTCTTTTTGTATTTTCAATAGGGTTATAGTCTTTGTTATCCAGAGATAGGGACAATCACAGAAAGAGCCTCCAGTTCTACCTCTGGTCTGAGGAGACCCTTCAGAGAAGCATCACCTGGATGCCTAAGGTATGAGGAGTCCACAATTTGAGATGTGGGGAAAATGTCTGAGTAAACAGTGTGACTTACATTTTTTTCCCTCATTCCCTTCCTGTCAATAAATATTCTTATTCCTACCATGACTTTCTGTTATTGCAGATACACATAGAGTAAAATTTAAGTTTGTTTCCTGGTGTTAGGAAACATGTTGCCACTAATGCTTGCTGGTGTGTGTGTGTGTGTGTGTGTGTGTGTGTGTAGGGAAGAAAGTGCGAGAGAGGAGAGTGAAAGAATGAGACAGCTGACTCCTCAAAACAAAGTGATAATAATCTCCTTGAAAACAGAAAGTGTGCCCATTTTTAATATATTCTCTTGGTTCCTTGAGCAATTTTTGCACACAGGGGACTACATTAATGCTGTTTCCTGGTCGACTTACTGATTATTTCAAATTCAAAGCACGGGATGGGTGTCTGTAGCTATAGCTCAGTAAAGACCATCAATTTACTGAGCATCTTTGCCCTCAATGTCCTCTTCTTCCCTATTAGACTTCAATTCTCTCCTTCACCTTCAAGTGTCTTTTCCTGTAGGACCACCCAAGAACGCTCGACTTCATATTCTTGTGGACCCTCTCTTCATGTTCAATCCATTTCTGAACATTTATCCCAGGTGTCGTATTTTTCTTTTAGCTAATCTCAGTTAAAAATTTCTTGATCCTTCTCTTGATTAGAACCCCATAGCCAACAATGGTTCTTCAAATGTTCTCAATAAAATTCCAAACTCTAAGTCTACCTAATAATTTGCATTTCTTTCTAATTATTGGTTTTGCTATTTCTTCACTTATGTGGACTATCTCCCATATTAGTAGATCAAGGGACCATTTTCACCTCCTTCTGCATTTCTCAATTTGTCCTAATCCAAGAATCATCCATTTTAATAATCCATTTTAATGGTATACTTCACAGATTATTTGAATAACAAGTTGGTTTCCTTGGGTAATCAATGAAATCCTACAGTTACCAAGTAGATGGATTATAACCTTAAAGGACCTCAGGGTATCTTCAATACAGTACTCGTCCTCTGGATGACTCTCTTAACAGCCTCTTTTACCTCCTTGTTACGAAGAGTATAAATGATAGGGTTAAGAAAAGGGGTGAGAAAAGTGTATACCAAGGCAATAAGTTTGTCTCTTCCCTCAGCTCGGATCTCAGGTGGCCCAACATATACAATGAAGGCAGATCCGAAGAATAGTGTTACCACAATTATATGGGAGGAACAGGTGGAGAAGGCCTTGGCACGACTGGCAGCTGAGGGCAGCTTCAGCACGGCTCTAAGGATTCCCACATAGAGACCTAAAATGATGACAAGATTGCAGGTGTTGATCATGCCGATCACTGTAATATAGACCTGAGCATGCCAGCTTGTGTCCACACACGCCAACCGCATTAGTGGTGCCAGGTCACAAAAGTAATGGGCTACCTCCTTCAGGCAGTAGGGCAGAGTGGCGGTGAGGCTGGCTGGCACAAGAGCAGCTGAGAAGCCAGCCACCCAAGTGGCCCCTGCTAGCCAGAGCTGCACCTGTCTGCTCATGAGTGCGTGGTAGTGCAGCGGGCGGCAGATGGCTAGGTAGCGGTCCAGCGCCATGACTCCCAACAAGTAACACTCAGTCATGCCCAAGGAATGGAAGACGTACAGCTGGAGGAAGCAGGCGACCGGTGGGATGGGTGAGCGCCCGTGCAGCAAGGTGTGCAGCAGTGTGGGCACCGTGGTGCTGACATACCAGAGTTCCAGGAAAGAGAGCACACTGATGAAGAAGTACATGGGTGTGGAGAGTCCGGAGTCTGTGTGAACCAGGGCAATGATGAACAAGTTCCCTGCAAGAGTGAGCAGATAGATGCACAAGGTCCCCAGGAAGGCAAGAGGTCGTAGTGTCCCAGTGGTGGCAAAACCAGCAAGGATGAAAGTCTGGGTCGAAGTCAGGTTGAGGTGATCCATGAATCTAGGAATGAGGGGTAAAGGCAGAAGATGTAGGACTTCAGGATTCTTCCTTTTGAGAAATTTCTTTAGAACCTCAAAAGCAGAATATATATTTTATATATATATGTATAAAATTTACATATTATCCAACCAATTTCCTTCACTTTGTAAAAGAGGAACTGAATACTAGAAGTAGAAATGACTTACTTAATATCTCTTGCTAACAGTGTGAGCGGAGTTCAGTTCCCTTGATTCACAGTCCAGCATTTGTCCTGTTGAGTAGCTATGGCACCAGAATCTCTGGACCCAGGATTTTCTCACACATTCTCTACCAAGAAAAACAGGGGTGGGGGAGAGAGAGAAAAATTCTCTTGCTCATCATCCTACAGTCTCTAATGAAAATTTCCAAGATTCCTATAGCTATCCACCCATTCCATATGCTATACCCAACAACTGGCCATACTAAACTGGGGGAAGGAGACACATACTTTGTGAAATGTCATTGCTAAGGCGTTTTTTAGGGAATCTCTCTAAAACTCAACAGTGTTCTCATTAAAGGATAAAGGAGGAGGAAATGGGACAGAAAGAAATGGGGATCTCTGGCATCAAGTTCAAGAACTGCAGAATAGGATGAAGAACCAATGAGCAGATGGGTATATTTTAAGGAAGAATTTCAAAAGACACATGCATCAGGAATTCTAAAGACCCATATGGTACAGGCCAAGAAAGACTGTAACAAAGTTGGCTTTCCAAACCTGTTTTGCCACTAATTCAAAATGAATATTGGGCCTTACCATTTCTCTCCTCTTTACTTAACTTCCTCTCCTTTAAAATGAGGAACTTTAAATATGTCTTTATAAAACCCTTATAACCAATTAGTTTGTAACTCTCTGAAGTCTTGAAAGATACTTGTCAGGTTAGCATGGAGATACGTGGTCTACATCAGTATCTCTCGAGCTTTACTCCCACACTTTAATAGACCTTATTTGGAAAAAGTCAAAACCACCCTCTAGTTTTCTTCAGCTATGCTCATATCATCTGCACCACCACTGCCCATTACCTGACTGTTTTGATGACAGCATAACTGGTTGCACCCTCTTTAGCATCCTCTCTGCCCCAAGGCACTGCCTTCATTATATTACATGTTCCTGGAAATGTGAGTCTCCCAAGGGCTCCCTGGAGTTTTTAAGACTACCTCTCAGTATGGGTCCCTCTGGGGCAGGAAGATGGGCACAGGGAAGTGAAACAGATGAACTCTATTTCTCAAATGACTTGTTTGGGCTTTGCAGTTTTCATTTTCGGATTCAGGACATAGCCTCTGGGAACTTTGCAATTATCATAGAGTTTTTCATCAAAGAGGGAATCCAACTTGATATCCATGTGTGTGTATGGAGAATAACACCTTGGACACCCCAGAAATGGATTTTATCTTCTTAAAATTTTGCGTTGCAAGGAGATCTCTCAGCCATTGCTACTAATCTTGCTGCACAATTTCCTTCAATTTGCCACCATCAATTTTGTGCTAATCATCTCTACCTTCATTTTCTTATCAGTGCCCCAACTCCATTGTGTCCATATCATTTATTCATTCTTCTGATCATTGCTTATTGTATATATAAAACACTGTTCTAAGTGCAATGTTCTCCGTCTCCATTGGCAAGATTGCCATCACCATTATTTTTGTCCTGGAAATCCTCATGAGACTAATATACTGTTTCACAGTATATTAGTGTTTATCAATATCCATATTCCATATTACTGTTTATCAATATCCATATTCTCCAGTATTTTCATCAGGAATCTTGATATTAACCTCTGAGCTTTGATTTTGGCTAGGTACCATCTCTGAATGTGTACTTGGATGAATATAAAGTTAAGGTGAATAATAGAATAATGGCATTTATCTATTAGAAGTAACATATTTGAATAATTCACAGAAACATGGGGATTAGGCAGTTGCTGAATATATTTAAGGCAAGAAGTTCGCTATAAAAGATTAATGGAACAAAAATACTGAATGTCCTTAGATCCTCAAATTGGAAAAGCTTCCTGGGAGGGGTGATTTTTGAGTCAAAGGAAAGGAAGATATTTGCTCATGGAAGTGCAAAGAAACTTCAGAATGGGAAGAGTCTGTCAAGTGTTTGAAAAATCTTGGCCTCATTCAGTCTTAATGAGCATTGAACCTGTACCCCAGCCCATCTGAAATACCTAACCATTCTCTGGGATATATAGTTGCAAGGACCATTCACTGTATGACTGCATCTCCCACAGTCCCAAACACCAAAGCACCCCTTGCTTTCATCTTTTTTCATGATTATGTATAGGTTAGACATTTCTATGGAATCTACAAATGAATTGCTGGGCTATTCTCAGAGAGGCCACATTATTGCTCTTTTTATTCCTCTACAAACTTTTGTAGTTCTACTTTTCTCTTATGTGAAAGTCTAAGACAGAATTTTCATACCCCTTATATATCTGGATGTAATTCTCCATTTGTACATTTGGATGGTTTTTTTATTAACTGATCGGACTACAGTGCCCAATCTAACATAAATTCCTGATCATAGAATCATAGACATTTTCCAGAATCTGTTAGTAAAGAAATACATATTAAATGATTGAGACTTGCAAGTGTGCTCCTGGTGTAGTTAAGAAAATTGTTGGTTTCTCATATCTTGCTTATCAGTAAAGAGTACTTAAGTCAACATTTACTCTGTATCAGGAACGGAGCAAGCAAAAGACCAAGTCCTAGCCAGGCATGGTGATGCATGCCTATAATCCTAGCTACTTGGAAGGGTGAGGCACGAGGATCTCAATTCAAGGCCAATATCAGAAACTTAGCAAGCCTCTGTATCAAAATAAAAATCGAAGGGTTCAGAGTCACTATACTACATAATTCAGTGGTATGGCAGTCCTGGGTTCAATCTTTAGAACTCAGAAAACAAAACAAATCCTGATATCTTTATCAGGTAATTCAGGATTTGGGGGGAAAGATGACATCTTCTATTATCTATGTTAAAAATTTTAGGAACCCTGCCTGAGACCACCTACCACTTCCAGAACCCGAACCACCTGTGCCCCAAGTGGACTCGGTGCCCACACGGTGGCTCCCCATCTACCAACATGTTTGGAGGATGGTGCGGCCATCTTGGATTATCCCCGAGGAGAAGCTGCCATGTTTTGGTGGAACAACTCCCATCATGGGATGCCTGCTGAAGACTGGAGGCTCCTTGTCAGGTCCCTCTCTTGGATCAGGATACTGAAGACTGCGAGGTTGATTTAGACTTAATGAACATACATGGAGTATTTCATTCATCAATGAGTGAATACACTTTCTTCTCAGCAGCACATGGATCCTTCTCTAAAATAGACCATATGTTATGTCACAAAGCAGCCATTAGGAAATACAAAAAACTGAGGTATGACCTTGTATTCTATCAGATCATAATGGAATGAAATTAGAAATCAATGATAACATTAAAAACAGAAACTACTTTAGCACTTGGAGACTAAATAATATGGTATTGAATGATGCAGTGATAACAGAAGATATCATGGAGGAGATAAAAAATTCCTAGAGGTAAATAAGAACAATGATACAACAAAGATATCAAAATCTCTGAGACACTATGAAAGGATTAAGAGGAAAGTTGATTGCATTGAGATGATACATTAAAAGAATAAAAAGTCATCAACTAAATGACCTAATTTTATACCTCAAAACCCTAGAAAAAGAACAGAACAACACCAAAAGTAGTAAAGACAGGAAATAATTAAAATCAGAGCTGAAATCAATGAAATTGAAACAAAAAAAATACAAAAATTGACAAAACAAAAAGTTGGTTCTTTGAAAAGTAAATAAAATTGGTAAACTATTAGCCACACTAACAAAGAGAAGGGTAGAGAAAACTCAAATAACTAACATTTATGATGAAAAAGAAAATATCATGACAGAAGCCATTGAATACATAACATAATTAGAAGCTACTTTGAAAATCTATACTCCAACAAAATAGAAAATATCGAAGACATTGACAAATTTTTTAGAGACTTATGATCCTCTGAAAATGAACCAGGAAGATATACATAATTTAAACAGGTCAATTACAAGCACTGAAATAGAAGCCATCAAAACCTACCAACAAAGAAAAGCCTGGGACCAGATAGATTCTCAGCTGAGTTCTACAAGACCTTCAAAGAAGAACTAATACCGATACTCCTCAAAGTATTCCATGAAATAGAAAAGGAGGGAACCCTTCCAAATTCATTCTATAAAGCTAGTATCACTCTGATACCAGAACTGGACAAAGATGTATCAAGGAAAAAAAAAACTTTAGACCAATATCCCTGATGAACATAGATGCAAAAATCCTTAACAAAATTCTGGCAAATTGCATACAAAAGCATGGTAAAATGATAGTGCACTATGATCAAGTGGGGTTTATCTCAGGGATGCAAGGTTGGTTCAATATCTGAAAATTAATAAACGTAATTCATCATATCAATAGACTTGAAGTTAAGAATCATATGATTATTTCAATAGATGCTGATAAAGAATTTGATAAAATGCAGCACCCCTTCATGCTCAAAACACTAGAAAAAGTAGGGATAATAGGAACATACCTCAACATTGTAAAGGCTATCTATGCTAAGCCCAGGGCTAACATCATTCTTAGTGGAGAAAATGTGAAAATACTCCCTCTAAAAACTGGAACAAGTCAGGGATGCCCTTTTTAACAACTTCTATTCGACATAGACCTTGAAACTCTAGCCAGAGCAATCAGACAGACCAAAGAAATTAAAGGGGTACAAATAGGAAAAGAAGAACTCAAGCAATCACTATTTGCCAACAAAATGATTTAGAGGATCCAAAAAGCTCCACCACAAAACTTCTAGAACTAATAAATGAATTCAGCAAAGCACCAGGATATACAATCAATGTGCATAAATCTAATGCATTTCTATTTATAAATGATGACTCTTCTAAAAGAGAAATTAGGAAAACCACTCCATTCACAATACCCTCAAAAAAAATTAGAATACTTGGGAATTAATCTAACAAAAGAGGTGAAAGATCTCTATGATGAAAACCACAGAACACTGAAGAAAGAAGTTAAAGAAAACCTTAGAATATGGAAAGATCTCCCATGTCTTGGATAGGCAAAATTAACATTGTCAAAATGGCCATACTTCCAAAGGCACTATGCAAATTCATTGCAGTTCCAATGAAAATGCCAATGACATTCCTCAGAAAAATAGAGAAAGCAATCATGAACATCATCCTGAAGAATAAGAGACCTCAAATAGCCAAAGCAGTCCTGATCAGGAATAGTGAAGCAGGAGATATCACAATACCAGACCTTAAACAATACTACAGAGCAAGAGTAACAAAATGGCATAGTTTTGGCATCAAAATAGACAGGTAAACCAATGGTACAGAATAGAGGACCCAGAGACAAACCCACATAAATACAGTTACCTCATACTAGACAAAGGTACAAAAAACATACAATGGAGAAAAGATAGCCTCTTCAACAAATGGTGCAGGGAGAACTGGAAACCCATATGCAGTAAAATAAAATCAAACCCCTATCTCTCACCCTGCACAAAACTCCACTCAAATGGATCAACAACCTAGGAATTAGACCTGAGACCCTGCATCAAATAAAAGAAAAAGTAGGCCTGAATTTTCATCATGTCATCATGTTGACTTAGGATCAGACTTCCTTAATAAGATTCCTAAAGTGCAAGAAATGAAAGTAAGGATCAATAAATGGGATGGATTCAAACTAAAAAGCTTTTTCTCAGCAAAGGAAACAATCAAAAAGGTGAAAAGAAAGCCTACAGATTGGGAGAAAATTTTTTCCACATGCACTTCAGATAGAGCACTAATCTCCAAAATTTATAAATAACTTAAAAAACTTTATACCCAAAGCACAAAGAACACAATCAATAAATGGGTTAAGGAACTGAACAGATACTTCACAGAAGAAGATGGACAGGAGATTAACAAACATATGAAAAAGTGTTCAACATCTCTAGTAATTAAAGAAATGCAAATCAAAATCACCCTAAAATTTAATCTCACTCTAATTAGAATGGCTATTATCAAGATCACAAGCAATAATAGGTGTTGGCATGGATGTGGGGAAAAAGGCACACTTGTACATTACTGGTGGAGTTGCAAATTGGTGCAGCCACTCTGGAAAGCATCATGGAGACTCCTCAGAAAACTTAGAATGGATCTACCATTTGACCCAGCTATCTCACTCCTTGGTTTATACCCAAAGGACTTAAAATCAACATGATTCAATGACACAGCCACATCAATGTTTATAGCAGTTCAAGTCACAATAGCTGGATGTGGAATCACCCTAGATGCCCTTAAATAGATGAATGGATAAAAAAAAACTGTGGTATGTATAAACAATGGAATACTATTTAGCCATAAAGAAGAATAAAAATATGGCATTTGCAGGTAAATGGATGAAAGTGGAGAATATCATGCTAAGTGAAATAAGCCAATCCCCCATAAACCAATGGCCTAATGTTTTCTCTGATAAGTGGATGATGATGCATAATTGTGGTGAGGGGGGTGGGAGTTGAGAGAAAAATGGAGAAATTTCGGATTATATAGAGGGAAATGAGAGGGAGAAGGGGCTGGGAAATGAAAAATGGTGAAATGAGAGACATCATTACTATATGTGCATGTATGATTACACGAGTGGTGTGAATCTACATTGTGTAGAATCATAGAAATGAAAAGTTATACCCCATTTGTGTACAATGATTCAAAATGCTGTCTGCAAAAATAAATAAATAAAATGAAATAAATTCTAGAAAATTTTAGGAAAAAAAGGATTTTTACATGCAAAAACTTCACAGTATTATTGCTAATATTTGAAAAAATAAAGTATGTTTTACTAGAAATTAGAAAAGATTTTTTCTAGTATTAAGATTATACATGATTTTAAAGTGTACTCATCTGAATATTTTAATGTGTTCTATTTATTTGCAATACATTGTTTGATAACATGATTTAAGGATTAGGAAAATGATATTGAGTACAAATAAAATAATGTGAGAAATAAGAGAAATCACAGTCATTCACTTATATAATATAATGTAAATATATATATTTTTTCCTCTGGGCCTTATTCTAGTAACTTGGCTGAGAAGCAAACAATACTGTATTTTTCCTTAAGATATTTATTGTATTGCCATGCTTAGGGGGAGAGGCAGATCCTCAGATAAGTCAATTATACAAAAATATAGGTTCTTTTCAACATAAGACAAAATTTCCACCTCATACATAATAAGATACATTTGCAATTTAAAAATACAATGAGATGTAATATATCATTTTTCATCCATTTCTAAATGATGTAATTCCTTTTGAGGAAAATTTACCCAAATTATATGTGTACTGGCTCTATAGTCCAGGGATCCCTCTTCTAGAAATTTCTATGTACATATGTATGAAATGATATACATACAAGACTATCCACACAATGTTGTTTTTAATAACCAAAGACTTGAAGCAACACAGGACTCCTCACTAGTTAAATTAAACACAATGGAATTCCATGGAAATATTTTTTTTTTATGTCATGTGAGAGGATACTCTCTGAAAAACAAAGGAAGTGTCTCTGAGATTTCTCACTAAGAAAAGGAAAAATGAGACTAGAGAAAAGTATATGGTAAGGGTCCTATGCCTAAGACTGGAGGATAATAAAATATTCATCTCTTCTTAGTTTTGCAAAAGAAAAACAGTAATCATACAGAGAAACTACTAAGAGTGGTCTTCATCGTGGTTAGGTGAGGAGACAAAGGAGCTGATAGGTCTGAGAGACGGAGCAAGACCCATTTTTGTAAATACTTCTAGAATGTTTTGATGTGGACACCCTTTAGGCACATAATTATTTAAACGAATAAATTGTGTATTTTAAAAAAAATACCTATGTAAGTGAAGAAATGTATTATGGCCATATGTCGTTGTGTAAGACAGCTCTGGTTAATTAATACCTACCATCCCGTTGTCCAGGGCACTCGTTAATAGTGCCCTCCGTTTGCTCTTTGATGTACTGGAATCCAGACTGCAGATGATTTAAACACCCTGCATCACAATGTCAGCCCGAATGCCAGTCCAGAGGGAATGACGTGATGGTGCCACCTTTTAGTTCCGGCTTCTTGTTTTCTGACCTACCAGAGTCACAATTTGGGTGTCACCATGGGAGAAGTGGCAACTCTGCGTCCATGCCTTTTGTGTATCCTGAGCCTCTCTGTGCTAAGGACGACCCAAACTTTCTATTCCAAAGAGAAAGACCCAAGAAGGCTTTAAGAGAGAAAAAGACTGTAGAATGAAAGGCAAGGGGACTCTGGGGTTTTGAATGGATTTATAAAAGAGATCTTTTCCTGGTGGAAGCTACAGGAGAATTTATATCTGCCATACTCCTTGTGCTCCTCAGAGTTCAGATCCGAGTGAACCCTTAGTGTCCTGCTGGAACCAGCGCCGTGGAACGGCTGCCTTGAGTTGCTGCATGACACTTGCGTCTCTTCAATAGGAGTGCTGTTCCCCAGGCTGGCCACACAGTACGGGTCCACAGAGAGGGGCCCACAGAGCTATGAATTAGTGTGACCCAGGCCATTGCAAGGGCAAGCAGCTTCCAGCCATTCTCTAGTGCTGCTGCCCCAGGAAAGCCCAGAGCTCCTGTTGTGCTCACAGCCGCTCCTTAAAAAAAAAGGTAGTTTGAGTAATGTGTGGTGCAGGGGAGCCACAATAGAAGTCCAAAGCACTAGGTTTAGAAGGCGACAGATGGAGGATGGCACCTGGCAGAGACTCCATGAAAGCAGGAGGAGACTTGAGGTTACGCTTACGTCAAAAGGAGAGGCTTTGTCTGCCAGCCTCCCACATAACACAGAAGTAAGACAGGTGTAAAACGAAGCATTCTTAAAGAAATAGACCCCCACTACAGAAACATTCCTGGAAAAACTCTGAAGTGATAACCATTGATATTTATATAGTGCTTAAAATTCTATCATCATGCCCATTTTTCAGACAAGGAAACCGAGGCACAGGGAAGTAAAAAGGTGTTGCTTAGCATCACAGAGTAACTGGTAGAATTAAGGTCTGAATCCAGGCAGAAAGGCTTCAACATCTCTCCTCTAAGCACCATATCACTCTGTGAAAAATAAGGCTAATACGTTTCCTGAACACTTAATATGTGCCATTTCAAATAATTTTATAACATCTTGTCATAGATGTTTTTTAGGAAAACAAAAGTAAGGTCAAAGGGAAATTATATTTTTTAGTTTACCCAGCATCATATAGGTAAAAAAATAAAATAAAATAAAATAAAATAAAATAAAATAAAATAAAATAAAATAAAATAAAATAAAATAAAATGGCAGTACTTGGTTTGGAAACAACAAATCCTCTCTTGTTCTGAATACTCAGATCTCATCCATCCTTCTCACCCCGCTTTCTTTAACAAGTATTGCAATCAGAGAACAGAAAACCTCTAGGCTAGAAGGATTATGAGCAGTCATCCACAGCCAAAGAGGCTGAGGAAGGTCTGCCAAGGTCACTCAGACATCTGGAGCAGACTTAGGGTGGAGTCTGCACCTCTTTAGAGCAATTCCAGTAATATTTCTAGTTTCATTATGTAAATACTGGGATGATTCTTCTTTCCTCAGAAAGATATTCTGAAGATTAGATTAAAATGTATTTGAAGCAACAATTACAGTTTCTGGCTTAGGGCAGACATTAAAAGAATTGATTTTTTTTTAAAGCAGCGAGATAAAAAAGAATGAGAAAATGAACAGTATTCAAGACCCATACAACACCTCGTCTCTGCCAAGGTTCAGTTCTGCTTTCCCCATTAATTGTCTGAGCGTCCTTTAGCAGGTATTTGGTGACCGTGAATTCACACATTATAAAAGTATGAAGGTTGAATTCAATCAGTAATTTTCAAACTCTGCTCAGTAAAGGAAAGTTGGGGGAACTGGGGGCACAAAGAAGTAGAATGTGATCTGAGAATCGGGTTCTTTGTATTTAAGTCTCTTTCTACTTTTTATTCATATGTAAGACACGTAAGGCTTTTTGTTTGTTCACTGTTGGTCTTAAAATATAGCTCCAAATCCTGTTTTAATGTGTCCTCCATGATTTTGAAAGAGAACACTGAAAAAGTTCTCCAGTTCCCTACCCCTTCCCCTCAGCACAGTAACTTATCTTAGCTTCCAGCCACCTGTCCAGAGAGTTCTGTCCCCCAGGAAGCTGACCCTGGTCACACCATATCTCTGGATCGCTAGACTCCACCAGCTGAACGACTTCTGCCCGTGGCTCACACTCCACATCTAAAACTTCACACAAGTTATAATTTTAGTCTCCTTTTTGTCAAATTTGCTTTCACCCTTTTAATCTTCCTTTAGAGCTCTTGTCTTGACTAAACTGGCAACTCCTTGCTTCAGTTGTTCTTCTTTCTTTCAGAATTATACTGACCCTCTAAGTCAATAATTCAGCATTGAACCTTTTGTTCCAGGACCCCCTTTTTTCCTCTTTGTGGCATTTCTTCCCCACTTGGGAAAAAAATCAGAGACCATATCTCCTTTCTACCCACATGTGCTACCTGAGATCACTCCAGGAGTGGGTGTTGGCAACATTTTTGACTAATAATCTGATTGCTTATTTTATCATTGTTTACTGATACAGACCAGATTATTGACTAACCAAATAGCTGATTCACACAGTTACCCTGAATCTGGATGATGCCAAATGAGAACATCAGGGTCCCCTCAAATTCGTCGTGACCCTATCAGTGACCCTCCTCACAGCCTCCTTCACCTCTTTGTTGCGGAGGGTGTAGATGATGGGGTTGAGGAAAGGAGTAAGGAGGGCATAGACTAAAGCAATGAGCTTGTCGGTTCCTTCGGGGCGACTCCCAGGGGAGCCCACATACACTGTGAAGGCAGAAGCATAGAACAGGGCCACCACTGTCATGTGGGAGGAACAGGTGGAGAAGGCCTTGGCACGACTGGCAGCTGAGGGCAGCTTCAGCACGGCTCTCAGGATGCCTCCATAGAGTCCTAAAATCAGCACAAAGTTGCATCCAGTGGCCACACCAATCACTGCCCCATGGATCTGAGCATGCCAGCTTGTGTCCACACACGCCAACCGCATTAGTGGTGCCAGGTCACAAAAGTAATGGGCTACCTCCTTCAGGCAGTAGGGCAGAGTGGCAGTGAGGCTGGCTGGCACAAGAGCAGCTGAGAAGCCAGCCACCCAAGTGGCCCCTGCTAGCCAGAGCTGCACCTGTCTGCTCATGAGTGCGTGGTAGTGCAGCGGGCGGCAGATGGCTAGGTAGCGGTCCAGCGCCATGACTCCCAACAAGTAACACTCAGTCATGCCCAAGGAATGGAAGACGTACAGCTGGAGGAAGCAGGCGACCGGTGGGATGGGTGAGCGCCCGTGCAGCAAGGTGTGCAGCAGTGTGGGCACCGTGGTGCTGACATACCAGAGTTCCAGGAAAGAGAGCACACTGATGAAGAAGTACATGGGTGTGGAGAGTCCGGAGTCTGTGTGAACCAGGGCAATGATGAACAAGTTCCCTGCAAGAGTGAGAAGATAGATGCACAAGGTCCCCAGGAAGGCAAGAGGTTGTAGTGTCCCAGTGGTGGCAAAACCAGCAAGGATGAAAGTCTGGGTCCAGTTGTGATTGACACGATCCATTTTTCCTAGGAATGAGGGGTAAAGATGAATGACTTCAAGCTTCTTTCTTTATTCAGAAAATATTCCTAGTGCTAGGGACAATTGCGGGTACTTGAAAGCACTTGCAAATTATCTAATGAGTCATCCCTTTGCAATAGAGGAACTGCAGCCCAGAGGCAGACATACTTGTCCAATTTCATCATGTCTGTGGGTGCCAGGGTTGGAAATAGACGCAAAGCCTCCTGATCCCTGTTTCTCTTTTCTATATTACGATATTTGCTTCAGAGATTTCAGTAACTGTATTTCTCCCCTACATCACTATGAAATAAAAGGAGAGAAAGAGAGGAAACATCTATGGTTATCCCTCCCATAGCTCCAATGATAAACTAACCTGCAATACTGGGCTGGGTGAGGGGAGAAAAGTCATCTAAAAGTGACTATTGAGGCCTCTTTCAGAAAGCCTATCTGGAGGGTATAGATTATGTTGGTAAAGACAAGAAGAAGATAAAGAAAATGAAAGATTTTCAGAAGCTTTGAGCATAGTTCTTAAAACCTCATGTCCATGGTGTCTCATGACCGTTCACCCAGCAGTCACACTGTACCTTCTAAAAGATGACCCCCAAAAGACCAGAAATTGACAAGACCAGTCCCTGGAGATTGAGCCCAGGGACTTGTGCTTGTGAGGCAAACACTCTTCCAGCTGAGCCACATCCCCAGCCCTACATGAACTTTCTGACACTAACAATACACATGAGTTGAGGAACTTCTCACTTAACCTCAGCTTCCTCTTCTCCGAAACCAAACGGAAAAGATTTAATCAGTTCTTTAAAAAAAACCTCTTACAACACAAATCATTTCTTCTTCTGGGGTGCTCTACTTCTGTGCTACATCTCCAGCCCCCCAAATTGCCCAGACTGGTCTTGAACTTAATATCCTCCTACCTCAGCTCCCCAGTGCCTGGGATTACAGGTGTGAGCCACCACACCAGAGCAACATAGATAAATTAATGATCTTGTAGGTAACTGAAAAGTGATCATTGGTTTTAGGCTAGCATCAACACAAATGTCTTTTGAATTTCCCTCCCACACCCTAACAAGGCTCACCCAGGGCAATTCAAAGCTCTCTCCTAGTTTCCTTCAGCTGCTCTCATCTCTTCTGCACCCTCCTTGCCCATTAACTGAATATCAGATAGCATCAGGACTTATGGCGTTCTCCTTGCCATCCTCTTTATCCCTGCCTATTTATATTTCATGCTCCTGAAAATGTTCACTTCCCAAAGGTTCCTTGTTATACGTTCCCTAGAGTTTCAGAATGCAACTTGCTCTCAACGAGAGTCCCTCCGGGGCAGGAAGTAGGACTCATGGAATTGAAGCAAACCAGCTGTGTTTCTCAAATGGCTTTTCTCCTTTTCTCCACACTGCAACAGACCATTGCCTTTCATAAGACACTTGTGGTTTTCTGAAGACACTTCTGGTCAGTGCCTATTATTCTAGGATAACTATTAGACCCTCTTTTTTCAGCCTTAAAAATATTTGGGAGCCGGGCGTGGTGGCGCACGCCTGTAATCCAAGTGACTTGGGAGGCTGAGTCAGGAGGATCTCGAGTTCAAAGCCAGCCTCAGCAACTTAGCGAGGCCCTTAGCAACTCAGTGAGACCCTGTCTCTAAATAAAATACAAAATAGGGCTGGGGATGTGGCTCAGTGGCCGAGTGTCCCTGAGTTCATTCCCTGGTTCCAAAAAAAAAAAACCAAAACACAAAAATATTTGGGTTTGCCAGGCGTGGTGGCACAAGCCTGTAATCCTAGCAGCTCAGGAGACTGAGGCAGGAGGATGGCGAGTTACCCAGTGAGACCCTGTCTTCAAATAAAAATACAAAATAGGGCTTGGGAGGTGGTTCAGTGGCTGAGTACACCTGAGTTCAATCTCAGTCTGAGTTCAATCTCCAGTACCCTCCCCCCAAAATTGGGGTTTTTACTTGGATGGTAAACTATATGAAAAAATATTATGCAAGAATATTACTTATGGGGCTGGGGATATAGCTCAGTTGGTAGAGTGCCTGCCTCATAAGCACAAGGCCCTGGGTTCAATCCCCAGCACGGCAAAAAAAAAAAAAAAAAAGAATATTACTTAGATGCTATTACAGAGTTTATGATCTAAATATGTGTCTCTCTCTCTATATATATATACACACATATATGTATGTATATGTGTACATACACATACACACACATGCAATTTCTCTTTTTCAGGAGTGATAAATCTGATATCAACATGGAAGAAGGAAAAGAGTCATAGAGTTGGACCAGAGGCATCTATCCTAACTTAGTCTGTTCAGTTTGCTGTAACAGAGTACCACAGACGGGATACCTTATAAAGAGCAGAAAGTTATTCCTGGAGGGTGTTAAATCTCAGATCAAGGTGCCATCAGAGTCAGTGTCTAGCAGGGGCCTTTCCTCATTCACAGATGGCCGTCTTCTTGCTGTGATCCCAAGCAGGGGAGCTCTCTGGAGTCTCCTTGTGGAAGCAATAATCCCATTCTTGATGGCTCGGCCTCACAGCCTTGTCACCTCCCAAAGACCCACCTCCAAATATCATCACATGAGAGGATAGGTTTCAACAGATGAATTCTGGGGAGACATAAGCATTCAGTCAGTGGCACACACTGGCACACTGGTGCATTGCTGCCAACTTCTTTTCATCATAACACATAAAACAAAACGATGACATGTGTGTGTCACACTGAGGTGAACAGAAAGGCTACTTGTTTGCAAATGTAATCTGCCTAATAGCTTTTCATTTCCTCAGGCCCTGGACAGTCACTCAAAGGGGGAAGTGCAGGGAGGTCACTAGTTCAGCAACCTAACATCTCTATTTGTTGGGAAGCTCTGTCCTAAGGAAGATTTGAACAAAGGGCCTCAGAAGTTTGCAGAAAACAAAAGAACGCAAAGTAAAAATGTGTTGGGGTCACAGAAGTGTAAGAAAGGGGAATGACTTCTGGTGGGGTTACAAAAAGGGTGTTTAGTCTCTGGCTCTCTTTGTCTAGACTCTGTCTGTCTCTGTGTGATCCTGGACTCCATTCATTCAAAGATGGATGGATGTGCTGGACATTGTACTAGAAATCAATGCTGAGGATATCATTTGTCAGCTTTTTTGTTGTGGTGCTGGGGGTTGAACCCAGGGCCTTGTGCTTGCAAGGCAAGCACTCTACCAACTGAGCTACATCCCCAGCCCCAGTCAGCTTTTCATTACTGTGACAAATATCTGAGAAAAACTGGACGCAGTGGTACATGCTTATAATCCCATTAGTATGGAAGCCTGAGGCAGAAGGATCACAAGTTTGAGGTGAGCCTCAGAAACTTAGTGAGGCCATAAGCAACATAAAAAGGACTGGGAATTAGCTCAGTGATTAAGCGCCTCTGGGTTTAATCCCCAATATAAAAAAATACAAAAACAAAAACCAAAAATACTTGAGCAAAACAAAGTACTGGTGGAAAAATTCATTTTGGCTCATGGTTTCAGAGGTTTCAGTTGATAGTTGACAGGTTCCATTGTTTGGGCCTGAAAAAAGGCAGAACATCATGGTAGAAGGACGAGGAGGAATAAAGCTGATCAGTTCATGGCAGCCAGGAAGCAGAGAGAAAGAGAGAGAGAGGAAGAGGAGGAAACCAGGTGAAGGAAATATCTTTCCAGGTTTCACCATCAGTGACCTACTTCCTCCAACCATGCCCCAGTATCTATAGTTTGCTTCACCTTCAAGTAGTTCCTTCAGCTATCAATAGATAACCCACTGATGAAGTCAGAGGCCTCGTGATCCCGTCACTTCCCCAAAAGCTCCGTCTCTGAACACTGCTGCTTTTAGGACCAGGACTTCAACACACAAGACACCCCAGATCCAAAGCATAACATAGATGTTACCTTGGGTTGTTAGGACTACTTGTGAATTGTTAAATTCTGCAAGCTCACAACATAGTCTGCAGCCCACAGTGTGGATTAATGTGACTCAAGCTCTTGCCAGTGGTTTCTTTGGACTGTCATCAGAAAATGTATTAGTCAAGTAGTATTCTGTTGTCCCCACAACCACACATGCATAAAAACAGGTTGAACACACAGCAGTGAAGGAGGACAGAAAGAGTAAGAGGTGAATAGGGGGCCCCAAATCTATACATGAAGGGGTAACATCAGTGTCACAAAGGCAGAGAAAAATACACAGGGTATTGCAGGGTGACTCTGGACACCTAGGGACAAAGGGGATAATAATTTATATTATTATCAATTCTCCTGACCCACACATGACAAAAGTTCACAAGGCATGCATTTCCACTGTAGAAATTCAAATGGAAAAATTTCAAGTAATGTGTATTTCTATGAAATACTTCCTGTCTTATGTGCTTTACATGTATGAACTAATTTAACTCTCATGAGAATTCTCTGAAAATGACTCTACTGCCTTTTTTTCACACATGAGGAAACCGAGAAGCAGAGAGCTAGGTGAATAATCCAAGGCCTTATAGCAGGAAAGTGAAAGGGGTAATGATTAAACCAAGGAGACAGGCCTCAAAGTCCCCTTTCTAACCACTAGACTGTCTGCCCCACGAGTAAAACACTACTATTTAGGAGCCCTTGAAAATCAGGCATGCTGCCTGTCTTGTTTCCAGTCATTTTTGTAGGACTGGGGAATTCATGACAATCTTTTTAAATAGAAGAAAGCAGATAGTGAAAGAGAATTTAAGCTTTTCCTCAGAATCATAGAACCAAAAGTGTCAAAACTTGGATTTGGACCAACATATTTCTCTCCGTTTGGGATATTCAGATCTTACCCATCTGGGCCTAGTTCACTGCACTTCAAGAAGTGTTGCAATCGGAGACCAAGACCCTGAGCTGGAGATGCGTGGGCAGCCATCCATGGCGGAGGTGGTACTCATTTTGTGGACAGGAAATGAGACATAAAAAGTCTTGCAGATGTCATCTGGTCATCTGGAATGGATTTGCACTTGAATCCATGTCTCTACAGCAAGACCAGAAATATTCATTGTGTGTGATTTTAGATGGTCCTCTCTTATAAAGAAGGTTAAAGGTCAAAAAGGTACAAAGAAGGCATAACAATTATAAAAATAAATAGATATAGAGATTATAAAGGCATAAAGAATTACAAGGAAATTAAAAGAGCTTAATGCAATTGTCACAAGCCAGAAATATAAAAAGCAAAAATGAATTATTGAACCAATAAATGAAGATTTAAAAGACAGTTTTATCAGTCGTAGTCAGAATTCACAGAGTGATCTGTCTCTGCCACGTTTTGATGTGTCTTAGCCACTAATATGCTATTCATCTTTTGGAAGATTATGTTACCTCCTGGATCCTCAGTTTACTCCGCAGAAAAGGGAGTGAGTTGTATTAAATCATCTCAATAGAGAAACTGATGGGGGAGCCAGGAAAGCAAAGAAGAGAGAAATTGTCAGGGCTTTAAGTCCCATTTATACTTTCTATTTCTATTTTCTGCTTTGCACTGATCTACTGTAAATATTATTCTTTTAATTCTGTTTGTTGAAAAATACAGAATCAGATGATTTCCAGGGTTTTTTTTTTTTTAATCTTTTTGAAAGAAATTTGGGTCTGCTTCTTGCTAGGTTATGCAGTAAAGCTGAACCAACATGAAGGAAGAAAGAAAGTAGGAGATCAACCTGCTTATGGTAGACTTAGATGTGGTTTCATTCTGAAAGGGAAATGTAATCTAGTGCCCCATGGAAGGAGTCAACACAAGGGCCTCAGGCAGATGGGCTGAGTTCCAGGAACCAAGGACTGTTCAGAACTCAGAACTTCTCAGCTCTCTGCAAGGGGCAGAGAAAGGAGAATTTGGGGCAGAGTGCTAGACTGAGTTGTTTTTGCTTGTTTGATTCAGAAAGTAAGCACTTCAGCAGACTAAGGATGGAGGATCCTTTAGTAGATCTGGAGACATCAGGGAAACAAAACCAGGGTGATGATGGAATTCTGACATTTTCTGAACATAGTATCTTTGAGTCTCCCATTTATTGTGCTTTATATCCCTTTTTCATTTCTATTTCCTTTGGGTCATGAAGAGAAGCATTGGCCTCATTACTGAACTGTCTGATAGCCTGTTTGGAAGACCTGGATACCTCCTGTCTCATGAGGAAGCACGAGAGCCAGACCCGCACAGCTGAGGAAATCCTCCCACAAAACTTTTCTTCTGAGCAACTCGGGAGCAGCGCGAAGTGCTAACAAGTTAGCTAATGAGAAGGCAAACAAGTTGCTAAGTGCTCTGGGGAAGACAGGGAGAGAGGCAAGGGAACAGTTCCCAAGAGGGAGCTAGTATCCGCTAATGATGTGCAACCTCAACTTCAGTAATTACCAGCATTTTCTCTTCAGAGACCACCCTCTACACAAGCTGTGGAGTGAGGAGCCTTGGAGAGGACCTCGTTTTCTCCTATTGCCTCCTTCAATTAAGGTTAATTGGGAACATGGGGAGGATGCAGACAAGATGGGG
The DNA here is from genome assembly GCA_020662805.1 of Glaucomys volans. Classification (NCBI taxonomy): domain Eukaryota; kingdom Metazoa; phylum Chordata; class Mammalia; order Rodentia; family Sciuridae; genus Glaucomys; species Glaucomys volans. The sequence continues at coordinate 67,911 of JAJEJO010048591.1, read as the reverse complement.
AAGAAGCTGCTGTAGATGTAGCTGTTACAAGATTCCCTTCTCTGGGCCTGGTCAGGAGAACTTGCCTAAATCAAATGTTTACTTCCCACATTCATAGGAGGCTGAGTTTCAGTCTAGGTTCTGCCACTAGCCAGCTCTGGCAGAATGGGTCATACACCTTCCCCTCCCTCCCTGACCTCAGCATTTTCTTCAAAATTGTGTTTTTATTAATGCATTAAAATGATACATAATGATGGTTTCTTTGTGACACATTCATCTTGCACATAAGATAGCTTGCTCCATTGCGTTCCCCACTACTCTCCCTGATTCCCCTCTCCTCCCTCCCTGTTCCCTTTCCTCTCGTTTTACTTTTCCCTTCTATTTGTGTTTTTTTCTCCTCATATTGGTGCATTATAATTGCACATACAAATGGGATCCACTGTGCTATATTCATGCACAGAGCAATATTTGGTCACTTTCTTTTTAACATGTAAAATAAAGAGATTGGACTTTATGAATTTCCTGGGTTCTTTGTACTGCAAATCTTTAAACCATGAAAATGATGCAGAAAAGAATATGATTTTGACTAAAACAAGTACATGTTAATATCAGGGTAACAGCATCAAGAGAGTTGGATTCCTGTCAAAGAAACAGAGAAAACCACACACAAAAACAGGGTTTTAAACCAAATGAATTCAAACAAGGGAAGGTATTGTCATAGTTGTCTGTTCTTTAGAACATGTTATAAACTGATAATTTTTAGGAAAGCAAAACTCTAATTTCCTTTTAGCAAATAAAAAAGTAGTTCTGATCCTTTGCCTGTCTGTATATTTCTGCTTCCCTATATACATACATGATATCATTTCTCATGACTCTCAAATGTTACCAAAAAATTAAAACTACAAATGTAATTTTTAGTGTTGGTATAATATTAAAATTGAACAGTCAAAAACCTTAGGTTTTAATTCCCATTCTGCAAGTAATCAATTGTAAAAATTTAGTGCATTTAAAATTTTTATTGTTTTTTTTTTTAGTTATGCATGAGTAGAATCCATTTGGATATAATTATACAAGCATGAAATATATCTTATTCTATTTTGGACCCCAGTCTGGTGGATGTACATGATGGTGAGATTCACTGTGGTGTATTCAAGTATTTATATAAAAATATTTTATCAGATTCATTTCACTGTATTTCCTTTTCCTATCCCCTTCCCTTCCCTTCATTCTCCTTTGTCTAATCCACTGAACTTTTTCTAATCTTCCCCTCCACTATCCTTTATTGTGGGTTAGATTCCACATATAAGAAAAAATATTTGACCTTTGGATTTGGGGTATTGGCTTATTTCAATTAGCATTTATAGTCTGGAGCACTTACAGTCTCCAGATCCATCCATTTACTAGCAAGTGTCACAAAGTCATTCTTCTTAATGGTTGAGTAATACTCCATTGTGTATATATACACCACGTTTTCTTTGTCCATTTATCTGTTGAAGGGCACCTAAGTTGGTTCCATAACTTAGCTGTTGTGTTATGATAAATATTGATGTGGCTATGTCACAAATAATCTAAATCATTTGTATATATACCAAGGAGTGGAATAGCTGGGTCAAATGGTGGTTCCATTCCAAGTTTTCTGAGGAATCTCCATACTGCTTTCCAGAGTGGTTGCACCAATTTGCAGTCCCACCAGCATTGTATGAGTGTACCTTTTCACCCACATTCTTGCCAACATTTATTGTTACTTGTATTCTTAATAATTGCCATTCTAGCTAGTAAACTACAGTTTACTTACCCTTTTACCAACCGAAGGATATTTTGATTGCTTCCAAATTCTGAAAATCATCAATACAACTGCAATAGTCATTTGTTTACAAGGTCTTTTAATGTGGGCAGAAGTCTTCAATTTCTTTGGGTAAAATGAAGGAGCACAGTTTCTGGAATATGGTATCAATATCTTTAATTCTATAAGAAATTGCTATACTATCTTCAAAGAGGATGTACCAGTTTTGCATTTTCACCAGCATTGCATGAGAGTTCCTATTGCTCCATACCCTCAGGAGCATTTGGTGATATCAGTGTTTTGGATTTAAGGCATTCTATTTGGTATATACTGTTATTTCATCGTTTTAATTTGCAATTGCCTAGTGACATATTATGTTGCATCTTTACACATTGATTTGTCACCTGTATGTCTTTTTTCTCTATTTTTTAATTTTTAAAACTTTTTTGGTACTGGGACTTGAACCCAGTGGGTAGAGTTACATACTTAGCCCTTTTCATTTTCTATTTTGAGACACCGTCTTGCTAAGTTGCTTAGGGCCTTGCTAAATTGCTGAGGTTGACCTCAAACTTAAGAATCTTCTGCCTAGCCGGGCGTGGTGGCACACGCCTGTAATCCAAGCGACTTGGGAGGCTGAGTCAGAAGGATCGTGAGTTCAAAGCCAGCCCCAGCAACTTAGCGAGGCCCTAAGCAACTCAGTGAGACCCTGTCTCTAAAAAAATACAAAATAGGGCTGGGGATGTGGCTCAGTGGCCGAGTGTCCCTGAGTTCAATCCCTGGTTCCAAAAAAAAGAATCTTCTGCCTCAGCCTCCCAAGTAGCTGGGATTATAGGCATTCACCATCAGGCCTGGATTATATCCTTGGGTTTTTTTCATTAAGGGCTGTCTTTTATTCTTATATTTCAATATTTTTCTTCAATAAATGCCATAATACCTACAACACATTGCTATCTTATCTTTAGCAGTAGTTTTTAAATAAAATTTTAAACTATATACATGTTAATAATAATAAATATATTTTATATTTATCTACATATTTACCCTCATGGAACTCTTCGTTATTTTCTGAAAGGCTCATGGTTTTATCTGGTATTATTTCCATTCAGCTTGAAGACCACTTTGCACTGCTTCTTGTACACTACACTTGTGCTAGAGAGAGTTGCTGAACTGCTTGTCTGAAAATGTCTTCATTTCATTTAGGAAGAATGTGTACCTTGAATAGACAAACCTAATTTGAATTTTTACCTCTTATCAAAGATGTCCCATTGCTGTCTTATTTGTACTGTTGTGAGAAGTCAGCTGTCAATCATATTGTTCTTTCTTGTTTAATGTGGCCTCTCTCAGTTGATTTGTATTTCATGAATTAGACTTAGAAGGTATCCAGATGACCAGAGGAATTCTTATTTTTTTTAAGTGGACATCAAGAGATAGATTCCTTCTTTGTTTTTGGTCTGTTTTACCCCAGGGCATAGATCTGCAAACATTTTCGGTGAAGACCAATACAGTAAACATTTTGGGTTATGCAGACCACATTCAGTGTCTGTTGCATATTCTACTTCTTTGTTATAAATACCAAAAAATACAGAAATCATGCTTAGATTGCATGATATCAGAAGAGATCTCGGGCCTCCATAAATTGGCTTTCCAAGCCATACAGTCTGGGCAGGATGGACATCATAGCAATGATGGAAGATGGATTGCTGCCATACTCAGTTTACAACAGGGAAGATGTAACCTAATGTCTTAAATCCTAGGTGTCAAAGACTTCTATTTATATTCCATTGATGAGGTTCAATGGTACAATGGCAATCCATTATATATCTTCTTTAGTGGGGAGTCCATTCAGATTTTTCCCCATTTGCTAATCAACTTATTCATTTCTCATTGTTCATCCTTAATGTTTCTTTGCATATTTTGTATAATAATCCTTTATTAGATATTACTATTGAAAATCTTTTCCCCAGTCTATGGTTTACCTTCTCATTCTCTTGTCATTATCCTTTGTGGAGTAGACATCTTCAGTTTTCATCAAGTCCCACTTAATTATTTCCTTAATGGATCATTCCCCTCATGTTATAGTTAAAAAGTAATCACACCCAAGGATATTCATATTTCTTCCTGTTATACTGTTGTCATTTAGAACATGATAAGGCCTTTTACCAAAAAATTTTAAAAAGTAACAATATTACATGATGGATGTGTTGTTTGATTATATAATTACTTAACAATGAATATATCAAAATATTGTACTCCTTAAATGTACTGAATGAAAAATATGAAATATATTGACAAACACCAAATAACTTGCTGGTATTTGACTGGGGTTGCATTGGATCTATATATCAAGTTAGAAAGGAAGGGCACACTATCAACTTGATTCTTTCCGTCAATGAACATGGAACACCTTGCTATTTATTTTATTTCTTTCTTTCTTTTATGATCTCTTCCATCACATTTTTTGGTTCTTTTTGTGTAGGTATCGTATATATTTTGTTAGATTTAGCCCAAAAGTCCAAAATCAAGATGTCAGCAGGACCGTGTTCTCACTGGAAATCCCAGAGCAACATCCATTCCTCATCTTCAAATCTTTGTGGCTGCTGGCATTCCTTGTGATCACAACATTCCAATCTCTTTCCCCATGGTCATATTTCTTCTCATTTTGGTTCTGTGACCATTGCATACACTGAGGATGGTAAGATGTTTTTGATGAGTAAATAACATGTGGAATCTATAGGGAAAGGTAGTAGGAGAGGGTTGTGACTATGGAAGATTTTCCCTTTCAAATTTAGGATTGGGATCTGTGATAGGTTAAAAATGGTTCTCAAAGACATGTCCATGTACTAAACCTTAGAACCTGTGTGTGTCATCTTACTTGTATGAAGGATCTTTGTAGATGTAAAGAATCCTTTAAATAGAAAAAATATTTAAGTGGACCCTACATGCCATCACAAATGCCCTTGTAGGAGAGAGTCAGGGAGAGACTGACACACGACTAGAAGAGAAAATGAAGTAAAGACACAGTGGAGGAAAATCTGACAGGCTGGCTTTCAAGACTGGAGTGATGTGACCATAAATCATGGAATGCCAAGGACCATGAGAAGATGAAAGAGATAAGGAACAGGTTCTTCCCTCCAACCTTCAAAATGACCCTACCCTAATAAAAAGCATAGTGTTATTTAAGATCTGTGTATCAATAGAAATTTGAGGCAAGGTAAGGCCAACAGATCAGGAAACAAATGCCACTCAAAAGACAGTTTGTTGGTTACAGTTCACAAGGGGAGAGGGTGATCTACACCACACAGGACCACATGGAAAGTACTGAGGTAGGTCTCAAGGTCAAGGGAGAAAGAAGAAACTGCAGGCAAGTAGTTTGTTGTGGTTCCTGCAGAAAAGAACAGGCAAAGGAAGTTAAGGGAGAGGCTGTGGGTTGGCTAGTTTGAATAATTTCATTGAGGCTCTGGGGCATGAGCTCACCTTTATTGTCTGGTATCTGATTCTAGGGTGATTATGGCAGGAGTGCAGTGATCCAGTATGAATGCTCAATAAAGAAAGTGGTTAGATGTATGAACTCTGTATTCATTGTTTGTATTTGAAAAATGCACTCTTGGCAGGACTTCAACAGAGAGAACAAGGGAAGCAGGAAGCCAGGAAATAGTGACTCAGTCAGTGATCTTATCAGGTTGTCCTGAACAAATTGTATCTAGCATATGCATGTGGAGTAGATGCTAAAGCTTGTTATTTCCAAGCTTATAGAAACTGGAAATATGCATATTTATATTAATGCATAGTAATACTGATTTTGGACTTGGGGCCTCCACAACTCTGAGAGAACAAAATTCTCTTGCGGAAGTGGTGAAGTTTGTGCTAATTTGTTAACAACAACAACAGGAAACTAACTTGGGGATTTTAATCTTAAGAAATAATTTTTGAAAGAATTTGCAGAAGTGAGACTTGATCAAAAAAAATTAAAAATAGATTTGAGGGACAGTAGAAGGTTCACAATAAAGAAATGGTAAATGTTTGAGGAGCTTGATATGTTTAACCTGATTTCAAAATGTTGAATATATACATGTACAATATAGACATGTTTCTAAAGAAGATAGAGTACCCCACAAGATGATGTCAGGCCAACTGAAAACATTTGAATATGGACTATAAATTATGTAGGAATATCAAAGTTAAATTTCCTGATTTTAATCAATGTACGTTTGGATCATTTTGATAATATATGTTTTGAAAATATAGACTGAGGTCTTTAGGGATAATGGGGCAAAATATCCACAGTTGAATTTCAACTGTGTAAGAAAAATAATGCATAGAGAGAGACTGTTAAAGCAGCTGTGGCAAAGTATTAATTTGCAAATCTCAGTCAAGGGTCTTTTGAATTTCTTAGCATTGTTCTTATTAGTTTTCTATACATTTGAAATCATTTCAAAATGAATAAGGAAAAAAGATACAGTATTCCACAAATGTTTAATTTTTGCATTTTTCCGTATCAGTTAAATATTTAATTGGAGAAAAATAATATATAAAGAATAAAAACATAACTCAAATGAAGCAAGGTTTTGCTCATATTTCCAGATAAAAACTATGGATGCTCACAAAAGAAAAAAGAATTAAATGGATTTTCTTGTGAAGGACAACTCAAGAGGTGTATTGGTCATATGACTGATGACCAGAGGAAGCATCAGTAGACTTGTCCAGCTCTGGCTGGACACTGAACAATCTGTTCTGGATCTTATTGATAGGGAAGCACAGAAAGATATTTCATTTGAATATTAAAAAACACTCATCTTCCATTTTCTTTTCTGAGACTATAGAACTTACATCTATGTGAACTCTCATCCTTGAGCCCGATGTGAACTTTAAAGAACAGGAGTACTCATTCTTAGTGTGACAGCTCTTGGGTGGGGGGAAGAGTACTGGAGATAAAATCAGAGATGCTCTACCACTGAGATGCATCTCCAGGCCTTTTTATTTCTCATTTTGAAACAGGGTCTTGCTAAATTGCTCAGGTTGATCTCAAACTTGTGATCCTCCTGGCTCAGCCTTCTGAGTTACTGGGCTCACAGGTGTGTCACCCTGCCCAGCCTTAAGAGACCTTGGGTGTCTTTGGACTGATTTGTTACTAATTCAACCTGGTGAGAACTCTTTCCTCAAGATTTCTAATGACCTTGAAAACTAGAACTTGGGGTAATAGGAAGTGATGCAAGTTTATCTGAATATTTTGTGGGGATGTGGAAACTCTCCTATATTCCACTTGGGATATTTGAGGAACATCCCAAATCACCAATTATTTGATCATTGTCTATATATCAGTAAAACTTAATAATCTTGAGCATTACTTTAGCCTATCTGTTAAAATTCCAGCAACACATTCAATGAAAACATTGCTGTGAATTCTCTCTATTTGGTCATAAGTTTACACATCATCTACTAGAAAACCACCGAAGGTTCTCACCACATCTTTTTAGAAGATGGCTTCTGAAAAATAACGGGGATAGCAATTTCCTGAATAAGGGTAATTTCCTCCAAATGTTCCTTTAGGCCCAGATACTGAATTGGGGCCCTCCATGAACTTTTCTTATGTTATTCTTTCCCCTTTCCTTTATAACCAGCTCAGCCCATCCACACAAGCAGGAAACTAAAATGTATTAAAAAACAATGAATACATGCAGGTGTTTGTGGACATCACTCCCATAAATCCTTGTTCCTTTTATCTGATTACACCTGCTTTGGTGAAGTTATACAGAAAATAGGAATAAGTTCAATTTCCAAATCCAGAATTTGACTCGTTCCTGTATGCTGCTGGCTTAGATTAAGACAACTTCTTTAGCCAGGCGTGGTGGCGTACGCCTGTAATCCCAGCACCTGGGAGGCTGAGGCAGGAGGATCGGGAGTTCAAAGCCAGCCTCAGCAACTTAGCGAGGCCCTAAGCAACTCAATGAGACCCTGTCTCTAAATCAAATACAAAATAGGGCTGGGGATGTGGCTCAGTGGTGGAGTGCCCCTGGGTTCAATCCCCAGTACCAAAAAAAAAAAAAAAAAAAGACAACTTCTTCATTGTAGATGGCCTTGAATCATTTGCCTATATCAGCTGTCTTTGGGCCCCTTTTCTAGTCATGACTTCATTCCTCCTGCAGATCAACTGGTAGTTTAGTGAAACTCTCTCCGCTCACTGGCGCCTTTTATTTATCGTCCAAGGGTTACAGAACTACAGAGGACATCACTATAGTTCACAGAGAAAACACTGTAATACAAAGAATTTATCAGGCCCTCTACCCTTCCAGAATTTCACTGCTCTTCCATAATTTCCAAGCTCCCATGAAAACGTGAACTTACTATCCACATATGATTATTAATAAAAAATGCAGAAAACATGAGTTACCATAAGGACAAGTATTTAAGTATCTACATATTCATAATGACCTTCTCTGTATGTCAAGCCTTAATGTGTCAATAGGATGAATGATTAAGCTAGTATTTAAACCAAAAGCAATTTCATAGTGGACCCTCCCCCATCCTGGAGTTCTGACATCTTGAAATGCTGTCTATACTGTTTAAGTATTGGCAGAAATAGAAGCCTCTCTTCTGGCCACTGACAATCTGTGAACAAGAAAGAGAAAGAAAAATTTTAAAAATTGATAAAACCTTAGCAATCCTAACAACAAGAAGGGGAGAGGAAACTCAAATTACTAAAATTGATGATGTAAAAGGAAATACCATGACAGACACTAAAGAAATACAGAAGATAATTAGAAACTATTTTGAAACTTTATACTCCAACAAAATAGAAAATCTCATAGACAATGATATAGAATAGAAGACATAGAGACAAACCCACATCAATTATCTCATACTAGAGGAAGGGGCCAAAAACATTCATTGGAGAAAAGATAACCTCTTCAACAAATGGTGCTCAGAAAACTGGAAATTCATACGCAGTAAAATGAAATTAGACCCCTGTCTCTCACCTTGCACAAAACTCAACTCGAAATGGATCAAGAACCTAGGAATTATTAGACCAGAGACCCTGCACATAACAGAAGAAAAAAGTAGGCCTGAATCTTCATCATGTTGGCTTAGGACCTGACTTCTTTAACAAGACTCTTAAAGCACAAGAAATAAAATCAAGAATCAATAAATGGGATGAATTCAAACTAAAAAGCTTCTCAGCAAAAGAAACAGTTACTTGATGAGAGAGCCTATGGAATGGGAGAAAATCTTTACCACACACACATCAGATAGAGCACTAATCTCCAGGATATATAAAGAACTCAAAAAACTTCATACCAAAGAATCAAATAACTCAATCAATAAATGGGCTAAAGAACTGAACAGACACTTCACAGAAGAAGAAATATAATCAATCAACAAACATATGACAAATGTTCAGCATCTCTAGCAATTAGAGAAATGCAATCCAAAACTACTCTAAGATTTCATCTCACTCCAGTCAACATGGCAATTATCAAGAACACTAGTAACAGTAAGTGTTGACAAGGATGTGGTGGGAAAGGAATGCTCATACATTGCTGGTGGAACTGCAGATTGGTACAACGACTCTGGAAAGCAGTATCAAGATTCCTTGGAAAACTTGGAATGGAACCACCATTTGACCCAGCTATCCCACTCTTCAGTTTATACACAAAGGATTTAAAATCAGCATACTACAGTGACACAGCAACATCAATGTTTATTGCAGCTCAATTCATAATAACTAAACTGTGGAACCAACCTAGATGCCCTTCAACAGATGAATGCATTGAATGGATAAAGAAGATGTGATATATATATATATACATATATATATATACATATGTATATATATATATCACATCTTTTATATATATATGTACACACACACATACACACACATATATATACACACACACACATATATATATATATACACACATAATGGAATCTTAGCCTTGAAGAAGAATGAAATTATGGCACTTTTAGCTAATTGGATGGAGTTGGAGAATATCAAGCTAAATGAAATAAGCCAATCCCAAAAAACCAAAGGCCAAATGTTTTCTCTGATACGTGGATGCTGATCCATAATGGGTGTGGGCTACGGAAGAATGAAGGCACATTAGATTAGGCGGGGGGGGGGGGGGGGGGGTAGGGAGTATGGGGATGGGAAAGATGGTGGAATAAGATGGACATTATTACATTTGAACATGTATGATTACACAAATGGTGTGACTGTATCATGTACAACCAGAAAAATGAAAAGTTGTGCTCTATTTGTGTACAATGAGTTGAAATGCATTCTACTGTCACGTATAACTAATTGGAGCAAATAAAGAAAAAAAAAAAAGAAAAAGAAAAAAAAAGAGGAAGAAATGGCCAGGTGACTTGCCTTTCCATTTTTATATTTTATCTTCAATGAAGGTACACTTAAGTCTCCTGGGTTAATAATTCTAATATCAGACCTTCATTCGTGTACGGGCGTGCTGCAACTGAAAAAGATAACCATTTTGCTATCACTGTTTTCATTGTAATAAATTACTTACAGGAAAGACAAAGTTCAGTGCTGCTCACAAAAGGCTAAGAACATTGATGGGAGGAGCTCAAAATTGTTTCATAACGTCTGTCTCCCTAGAGACCAGGGTTTACAGTATGAAACCAACCTTAGTCAGTTTCTAAGTGATCCAAATCGATACCATTTGCTATTATTCTCTTTCAAAATTCTCTTTCATTATCTTAGCCTTACATAAGGTTCTAACATCCTATTATTCAGTTTTTAGGCGTTTTTGTTTTTAATATTTTTTTAGTTATCAATAGACCTTTATTTTATGTATTTACATGCAGTGCAAGAACTGAACCCAGTACCTCACACATACTAGGCAACTGCTGTGCCTCTGAGCCACAACTCCAGTCCCAGTCTTTAGTTTTACTGATTTACATTTCTATTATTATAAAACAGGTATTCCTTTATTTAAAAAAAAAATGTCTCAAAGACAAACTGCTGTGAAAGAGCTTCCAGTGAAGTGAGATTTCTGTAGAGAAAGATGTGAGGACATCATTTATAACCATGAGATCAGAGGGGAACTTTCTTTTAATTGGTGTCCTTTCTCTCATTTGTTTGTTTTTTTCATCCATTTTTCTTTAACACATCAAATAGAGCTCAAATCTTAAAATTACATAGTGTCTGGTATACCTAAACATAACTCCAAAAATTATTTGTTCAAAACAATATATTGAGAATGCACTATGATTAATCTCTTGCATCCACCAAAAATACAAACATACATTCATAACGTTTATCAATTTAACATTGTTTCTGACCACTAACGTTTTCCACCTCATGTTGTTCTGGAGGAGGAGGAAAGCGTGAAGCACACCTAAGAATAAACAGAGTATCCCTTCTTTGTTGCTCATGTCTCTTTTCTATTTGTTCCCACTTGCTTATTTACCTGTTAGAATTTCTTCGACACATCGTGCTTGCTCTTTCTTGGAGGTTTCCCTCTTACTTACTCTAACCGGAACCCCTACCTTGGTCAGCCCCCCATCCTCTGTGACCCAGAGTGCAGATCTCCTCCTAGGAGCCTTGCTCCACGCCTCCTCGCAGGCTAGCACACGGGGTCTGGTGTTCACTTCTGAAGGACCACGGGCTTTTGTTTTCTACCACTGACAATGCTAATGGATGATGTATTTGTCTTTTTTCTCCCCAACTATAAATTTGGAGAAGAGGAGGACCCTGTCTGCACTTTAGGCAACTTCTTTCCAGTGGCAGACTCAGTACATGCTTCCAATGCTGAGAAGCCTCCAGAAGAAATATCCTCTTAAAGAGCCTAATGAGAGTGATATTTCTTAAAACAAGATAACTTTAAAACAAATAAAACTTAAAAACAGTTTTGCTGAGTACTGTATTTGTGGCATTTTCCCCATTAATGTTCTGAATATATGATCCCCTGTTTCTTAGCCTGCAAGTCTCCGCTGAGAAGTTTAACACCAGGTATATTGGACAACTTTTATGTGCTTGCTATCATCTATCTATCTATCTATATCTATCTATCTATCTATCTATCTATCTATCTATCTATCTATCTATCATCTATCTATCGGAACTGGGAATTGAATTCAGGGACACTTAACCACTGAGCCACATCCCCGGCCCTTTTTTTGTATTTTAATTAGAGACAGTCTCACTGAGCGCTGAGTTGCTTAGGGCCTCGATAAGTTGCCGAGACTGCCTTTGAACTCACAGTCCTCCTGTTTCAGTCTCCCAAACTGCTGGAATAACAGGCATGCGCCACCAAGCCCAGGCTTTTATACATTATTTGCTTCTACTCTCCTGCTGTTTTCAAAATCCTCTCCTTGTCCATTTGTAACATTTGTTCATAATACGTGGAGGGGTAGTAATGTTTGGATTGAATTTGTTTGTGACCTTTGACCTTCCTGTGCCTGGACATTTATCTTTCTCCAGGTTTGGAAGGGTTTTTGCTTTTATTAACTTGGTAGACTTTCTACCTTTTGTAGTTTATTCACATTTAGCTTTGATTAATATTATCAAAAATCTCATAGGAGAGCCAGGTACAGTGACCAAACCTATAATCCCAGCAACTCAGGAGGCTGAGGCAGAAGGATCACACTTTCAAAGTCCAGACTCTGCAATTTAGTGAGAACCTATCTTTAAAAATATTTTAAAAAGGGCTTGGGATGTAGCTCAGTCGTACAGTGCTACCCCCAGTAGAACTTAATTCCCAATACCAAAGGGGGAAGGCGGGAGAAGGAAGGAAGGGAGGGAGGGAGGGAAGGAGGGAGGGAGGGAGGGAGGGAGAGAGAGAGAGAGAGAGAGAGAGAGAGAGAGAGAGAGAAAACGAAAGAAAGAAAGAGAAAGAAAGAAAAAGAAAGAAAGAAAGAAAGAAAGAAAGAAGAAAGGAAGGAAGGAAGGAAGGAAGGAAGGAAGGAAGGAAGGAAGGAAGGAAGAAGGAAGAAAAGAAAGGAAGGAAGGAAGAAAGAGGGAGGGAGGGAGAGAAAGGAGAGAGGGAGGGAGGGAGGGAGGGAGGGAGAGAGAAAGAAAAAAGAAAAGAAAGAAAGAGAGAAAGGAAGAAAAGAAAGAAAGAGAAAAGGAAAGGAAGAATCTAACAGCAGACAAATGTGATTGGATCTGCTTAGCGTTCTTCCTCTTACACTTGGAATACATACATGAACATATACAGAGCTCCCCTTTGCAGATACTTGGACAGAAGGGAACTAGGCAGGGGTGGCCCATTCACTGCATAGTGTGTCCTGGGTTGCTCGTATGTGAGGGAAACAACTGAGGCCTACCAGAGAGCAGCTGCTGTGGAGTTGAGAACACAACACAGGAACAAGAGCAAACTGTGCTGGGGTACAGTGGAGCTTGCTGGAGTAGAAATACACACATAGCACCCCCATATCCAGTGGCATGCCAGAGTGCATGGTAGAAGTAAGGGCTAAGCCACTAAGTAGAGACTTTCACGAAAGCAAAGCCTAAAACCTGTCTCTAGCACGAGTCAGAGCTTGAGTCCTGCAAATAAGTGAGATTAAGAAAACTTGGGATTTATAAATCCTCCTTAACAAGGCCTCAAAACAGTTCTGACATGAGTCAGAGAACAGATTTAGACTGATGCCAAAAAGGAAATGCCTTGGCTAATTTGTTGCCAAGTCCTAATAATTCATAAATGTACTGAAGGATGGGGCTTCCCAATTACGAAACCAAGTCAAATAACATTAGATGGAGTATAACACAAATCAGTAATCATAGTTAGATATTTAAAACCTATAATTCAATATTGATAGATGGAATGAGAAGAAATCAGAAAGAAGACTAGAAAATCTTCACACCACTTTCAAAATATATGTCCTGCTTATCTTTTTTTTTTCACTCCCTAAATGTTTATTAACTAAAATTTGACTCATTCCAAATCATGAAATTAGAATATTTGAAGAAACCTGCTTATCTTTGAAGAGCATCATAAAAATTGCTGGGACACCAGGTGCAGTGGTCATGCCTGTAATCCCAGCAGTTCAGGAGGCTGAGGCAGGGGGATCAAAGGTTCAAAGACACCTTCAGAAATTTAGCAAAGCCTTAAGCAACTCAGCCAGACCCTGTCTCTAAATAAAATATTAAAAACTGTCTATGGGTGTGGCCCAGTGGTTAAGCCCCTGGGTTTTCAAATCCCAGTACCAAAAAAAAAGAAAAGAAAAGAAAAAGAAAAATTAGTTGGGACAAAACGTTCTCTACAAGAGTACACAGAATGCACATCAAAGTGAAATATATGCAGGGAACTACAGTGAGTTTCAGTGAAGTTCCCATTTGCAATTTTAGCATTGATTGCATAATTATATGACTGAATAAGAAATTAAGACTAAATATTTAGAAAATTCTTATATATCTTGAAATTATACATTTTAAAATCAGCTGTGAGTTAAAAAATACATGACAAGGAATATCAAGGGCAATAAATACACTTTCTATAAAACTTAGGGAGCATGGGAAAGGTAGTGCCAACAAGAAACATCATTAAGCGTCTATATTAAAAGAAGAGAATAGTAATACAACTGCTGTAACTTTACATCTTATAATGTTAAAAAAAGAAAGCAAACAATAATAGTGTTTTCAAATAAAGCTAGGAAAAAATCTATACATAGAATATCTGACAAAAATACAAAGAAAATGAATATGTCCCAGTGTTGATTTTTATAAAAGATAACTTGGTGGATGCACACATCAACTTGGGCAGCTTGGGCTCACATACTAACAGACTTTGTTCTGGGCTTTAGAAAAAGCAGGCGGAAGAGTTTGGTTCAATTACAGCCCCCAAAACTTCCCCTCCCGTTTTTTCCTGAGATATTAGAATTGCTCTGCTTGGTGCAATTGTTGTATTAGTTCTAGATCCTCTCTTAGAAGAATCTTGGCATCTTCTGGATTAAAGACCTGTGGAATCGACCTGGTGGGAGCACTTCAGTGGGGACTTTGAGTGGATAAGTACTTTAGTGGATAGGGGGTCATTCAGGTTTTTTCAGACATTTTGTCAATATTAAGAGTTCTTTGTTTCTCAGTTGTGAATCAATGGCTTGTATCATTTTAACAGTGAAGCCTTGCAAATTTTGGAACAGCACTGAGCATCTAGGAGAGATGAGAATCTGATAAACATACAGTAGCTCAAGGATGATACAAATCACTAATTGTTTGGCTACTTCCTGGCAAGGTAAGTGACATCCTGTCTTCCCTTCCCATCCTTTTCTTTCCCTTCTCTTAGATTTTCTTCTTCCCTCCTTTCCTTTCTTTCTTAGCACATCTATACAAAATATCACAAGAGCAAGAAACACCTCTATCAAAATTTCCTGCTACCACTGACATTCTGGGAAAGGAGGAAGGGGAGAAGTGACCAGGTAACTTCATTTCCCCTTTAGTATCTGAGTTTCATGTAAGTGAACTTTGTGTCTCCTGTCCCACATGTTAGTCTGCTGGATCAGAAAGTTCAAATGTCTCTATAAATGCTCTTTCTTTTTTTTTCTTCTTTTTAGTAAACACAGCTGAGATCTAACTCTCTGTGGTTACTAAGCTGTTACAGGAAGGAGAGAGTTCAGTTTCTCTGACCGAGGAAACCGAAAGCTATGAGCATTGGTAGGAGGAGTCTTGCTCTGTTTCATCTCTTCTCTCCTGGGCTGTGAGCACAGTGGGAGATGCCCAGTTTTGCTCAAGTTATTAAGTGACCCTAGGCAGTGTTCTTTTTCCCTGTTACTTTTGAGAACATTTTATTTTCTTAGCATTTAGGAGATCTTATTTCTCAAGCAAAACAACAGCTGCTTTCTGAAGATCTGAAGACCTGGACTACTGTTGAAGACAGTTCCAGGGAGGTGAGTCCTGTCAGTACTTTCTATAGAAAAGATCTCGACACCTCCCCCAAATCACATCACCAGAGGAAATCAGTTTGGGCTCTTCCGGGTGGAGGGGGTGAGGGGAGTAGCCTCAGTTGCTTTGAGAACAGTGAGGACTGCTCGTGAGAAACATAGCAGACATCTTTATTCCTCCAACTCTGAGGCCTGAATAAAGGGAAGTCATTTTGATTGTTGAAGATTGTAAAATATATTTTCTAAGTATTTGTTGGCATAAGTCGATAATTAAAAGAGGGCTTTGATTGTCTTGGCAGGCCTGAATAAAAGACTGAACAGTGGCATGAAATTTTATTAAAAATGATTTTAAGTGAAAAACACATCTCAAAGTTGTTTTAGGTGGTATTATATGAATTTTGGTTGTGAGAGTTCATATGAAAGAGGTGGTTGAAATCAAATAAATTTTTTATGTACCAAAAAAGAGGGTTTTTTTTTTAAAAGATTTACATGTACCTTTTGGAAAGCACTGTCTTTTTTGCAGATCCTGGTGTATAAACAATTAATGTATTTTGGAAGATAATGTGAAATTTTTAATATTGGTTTCAGAATTGCATAAATGTTAGATGAAAGTTTTTATTTGTTTTTTAATTGTGTTAATCATTTTCTATTTTTTTCTGGCTTTTGCTCTTTTTAGTAATAAAAATAAGCTAAAACATCAAACTACAATTATGATTTATCATTTTTTTATAGTTGTCTAATTTTTTTCATTTTTGGTACTGTTGATTAAACCTATTGGCTGTAACCCTAACACCTTAACCTCATGGCGGCAGCTCCACCTGCCCCCCC
>JAJEJO010048591.1:35137-51088 GCA_020662805.1 Glaucomys volans | reverse complement strand
TCTTACTGAGTTGTCCAGGCTGAATTTGTGATCCTCCTAACTCAGCCGAGTTACTTGGGACTATATATAGATGTGGCTCATCACACTCAGCTAAAATTTCTATTGTTCACTTCCATGTATGAATACATAGTAAAAAAAAAAAAGAGAGAACTCTGCTACATATTACTCTTTGTAGTCATAAGAAGAAACATTCAGTGACAACGAATAATATCTATTTATTACGATTTGGTAAATACATGATTAGAATTCTTTGATTTTTCTTGAGCTTGATTTTCTTTTATCATTGGTGAAACTTCTGTTCTTATAAAAGGTCCATTTATAACTACACAAAGAAATACATTGCTTTTGTAAAAAATACTGTTTGCATCATGAAACTTTTTCCAGTATTTTTATTTTTAAATGATTTTTTGTCAATCATCTATAGATAGATTATTTTTAACTCAAGTTTTGAAAACTCTTAACAGGTTTAGCATTTAACATGCATGAATTTAAAAAGTGTATTTTGGCTAGTCAGCCACCATTATTTCAAATTGTAACATTTTTTCTATTCTTCCATCTCCTTTTGTCAATATTTAAAAATTTATATCTGCATTTTCCTTACATTACTTAGTGAACATTCAAATCTTCATTTCACACTAATTTCAATCCACCATTTTGATCTGTTTCCTCTTTCTCTTTGTTCAGTCTTATTTTTACACACTGAAAGACCTAATCAAATTAGTTTTATACTCTTATTTTTTAGACTGCAACATTTACTTTTTATGTTTTTATTACTGCATTATATTTATGCATAATACCAGGTTCATTTCAACATAATCATACATAAATGGAATATAATTTGTTTCACTTCAGTCTCCAGTACTTCTTTTCCTTCCTGTATTCCCTTCCTCTATTCTACTGGTCTTTCCTCTATTTATTTATAATTTTTTAAATTGGTACTTTATAGAAAATACATAAAGGTGAAATTCACTGTGGTGTGTTCATATATGTACATAGCATAATTTAGTCAGTTACATTTTGTATTTCCTCCTTTTTCCAGTCCCTGCTCCCTCCCCCCAAACCCCTTTCTCTACTCCACTGATTTTCCTTCTATTTTCATGGGATCTCCCTTTTTTTCCTTATTTTTCTCTAGTATCTGCCTATTCGACTGCTTTTTTTTCCCCTCATGTAGTTATTTTCTTAGATATTTATTCCAAAAGTGTGCTTGGTAGGTGTTCTTGTGCTGCAAATCTTCTGATTCTTAACTGTGTTATTCAATGTCAGTCAAAATTCCATTATGGCTACCTATAAAGTTACAGTTTCAAAATTATTTTTCCTTCAAGTTAGATCGGCAGCACCTCTCTGAAACCCTTAGGGTCAATATGAAATTCCAAAATTGGAATACTTAAGAAAATGTATTTAATACACACACTATATACAGGGTTTTATGCCAACGGCCCTAGTAGTATATGAAGGACATGGCTCTCAAATAAAGTGAACTGATTTTGCAGCTAGACAGATGGTTATTATGCTAAAGTGAAATTTTACAATATTACACATTGACTTTTGCCCCTTCACATCAGATGTTTTTCAAAGTTTTTTTTGTTTTGTTTTTGTTTTTAATAAACTCGCATATTCACAACTTCGGGTTTCACATTTTTCTGGTGTTTTGAAAAATCCCCAAATATGGGAACTGGGGGAAAACACCATTAAAAATTAATTCATGCATTTTTTTTTTTTGGTTTGTTTTTGCCTGATTTTTGTCTTTTCTCCTTATTTTAAATAACTTTAAACACACAAAAAATGAAGGTATTGAATAGCAGCAACAACAAAAAATTCCAGAAACATGTTTTAGCTTATCAGTTGCTAACATCGTTTATTTATTAAAATTTGTTGCATTATAATTGTATATAAAAGTAGGAATCATCATGATGTGTTCACATATGCACACAGCATGATTTGGTCAGTTTCATCTCACAGTAACTTCCTTGTCTCTCCCTGTTCCCTCCGCCTTGATCCCCTTTCTCTACTCTACTATTCTCCCTTCTATTTTCATGAGATCCATTTTTCTATTAACCCTTTTTGCTCTCTCATTTGTGCATACGAAAGAAAACATTTGACCCCTGACTGTCTGAGTCTGGCCTATTTCACTTAGCATGATATTCTCCAACTCCATTCATTTACAATCAAATGACATAATTTCATTCTTTTTTTTGCGGGGGCGGGGGGACTGAGGATTGAACCCAGGGGCACTCAGCCACTGAACCACATCCCCAGCCCTATTTTGTATTTTATTTAGAGACAAGGTCTCACTGAGTTGCTTAGGGCCTTGCTAAGTTGCTGAGACTGGCTTTGAACTCGCGATCCTCCTGCCTCAGCCTCCCAAGTGCTGGGATTACAGGCGTGCGCCACTGTGCCCGGTGACCATAATTTCATTCTCTATGATTAAGACTCCACTATGTGTCTGTGTATGAAATGTTAGATATATATATGTGTATCACATTTTATATGTGGAGATATATATACGTTTTATCCGTTCATCTGCTGACAGACACCTTGTCTGGTTCCATAACTGAGCCTGAGCCTGACACTACAGCCCATACTCTAAGCATTACACCAATTATCATTTCAAGATATCCTTTCACCACAACTACTCTTGACCTAACTTGACTGTCGCTATTGATAGGAAAGACCTTTTTTAGATTCTCCTACTGCAGCAAGTCTCAACCAATATCCCAAATGATATAACTGGTGATGATACTTCTTTATTGTTATGAACACACCTATGGTCATTCACTCACATGGACATATCTCATTTTTGAAATTTCTCTTTTATATGTAACACTGCTGTGCTGATTTTCTATTGTAGGCTCACCCATAACTTGAGAAATGGTGAATGAATACAAAAAAATCGTTCTGCTGAAAGGATTAGAGGTCATCAGTGATTATCAATTTAGCATTCTTAAGTCCTTACTGGCCAAAGAACTAAAACTGACTAGAAAAATGCAAGATGAATACAACAGAATTAAGATTGCTGACTTGTTGGAAGACAAGTTCCAAAGTGATGCTGGACTGAGCAAACTGATCGCAGTGTTCAAAGACATGCCAACACTTCAAGAACTTGCTGAAGACCTGAGAAAAGAGAAGATGAAAGGTATTTGGAAACAGAACACTTTCTCGCTGGCACTGTCCTACTCGTGCTCACCTTCCCTGACCTTGGGAAAAAACCCACTTTAGTCTAAGTTGGTCCCATCCCTTTCCCAGTTTATGCCTCAGAGGCCATGGCACCACTGGCACTTAGATGTCAGCAAGTTGACCACCCAGGGCCTTCTCTGTCCAATGGGTTAGTGTATTTAGAAGAGAATGTATATTTGGGTTATGAATAAAAAACAAAAGAGAGAAATTGTTAATGAAAGGTTTCAGGTACACTACCTGAGAGAGGTTAGGAAATAACAGAAGTATAAAAATCATGGTTTAGATTTTAAATATATCCCTTAACCAGTTATTGCAACCAATTTATTTATACCATACCATCGTCATTGTTCTCTCCAGTAACAAAGATAAGGCAACATTTTTAATGAAGACTGACCACAAAGAGACATGAACTTCTTGTCTTGTAAAATTGCTTAATAAATAAAAACAAAAAAACAAAATTCATAGTCACCATATCTCACTTTGAAAATCTGTATCATCTTTCCTTTCACTGGTTCCTGTAAGTTCAGTGTGTTATGTGAAAAACAGAATCAGCCAGTCAGCGTCATGAACACCATGAGTTTTTCACAGGAGGTGATAGGGAGACAGCATCAGGAAAGGTTTGATTGAGGTGTGTGGAGATCTGAGGACAGGAAGGATTGGCACACTGCACAGGGGATGAGTTATAAAAGTGTTGAGGGGCACAAGGCGATGCCTGAGTTATGACTGCTGGTGTCCCTGAGCCAGGCTGAGCTAATAGACATAAGTTTACCTAGACCCACAGCGAGAACTGGGAGGAAATGGTATGGAAACTGCTTCAGCCATTCTACCCCATCTGCTGCGGGTTTATATGTGTTCCTTTTTAATGCATTTGTTGTGATGAGAATTAATTCTATCCCAGTAAAACAAAAAACCCCAGTGAAAAAGAAGCAAGCAGGAGGTGCTTTAACACCGACATCGATCTCAAGCAACACAGTGAAGACACCTGAAGCTCAGGTAGGTGTGCTCAAAGTCCCACAGAGGAAACTGCGATGACTTTTCCACTCAGTCTCTCCATCAAACACTTATTCATTAGTTTCCTGTCAAGTTTTTTAATTTACCAAACTGCATAATTATTGATCATATGGCATAAATATATTTTCATTCCTATTAAAGAGGTGTGTTAACTTAAAATCAGGTAGAAAAATGCTTTGCCCGTATTTACAAAAAAAATATTTTTTCTAATTCTAAGTCGGTCACATTCTACCACAGAGGCAACTGGAGGAATTGTGTTTACAACCCTTTCCTCTCCCTTCGATGAAACCGTTTATGCCCCTATCTTACAGCTGGCAGGGGGATAGACAGCAGTCTTTCAAGTTTCCACAAAAACATTTTTATTTATAATCAACTTGTTATCTAATAGTGAAGATGTGCTCTTTGCTGCTGAGAATCATTAACAGGAAAGAAAATGAAACTCTTTACAGAAAAGGAAAAACGCAAGCTTAGAAAAGACTGACACCAAAAAGAAAATGACCTGTGGAATCAAAAGGAGTGATATGTCTGAGGACCAGACTCACCCTTCCTGTCCTGCAGCAGCTGGAGGCATGTTGACAGGCTTCAACTCTTTTCTTCCTGCCCAGATGCCGGCATCAGCTCCCTCCGGAGCTTCCTCAACAGAGGTACACTCTTCCTGTTCCACCTTTCCTTTCTTTTCCTCAACCTAAGTGTAGACATCAGACCTCGAAATTCTGATCGCAACCTCGACTTGGAAATAGCACCAATACTGAAATAGATCCACAACTTGAATACACGCGCGTGTGCGCGCGCACACACACACACACACACACACACACATATACATATGCAATAGAGACAATTTCCTACATCTTGACCCTTTTCTCCCAAGGGGTACTTGATGATCTTGCCATTATTACTGAAGCAGGTTTTCTGTCCTGTGCCGATCTCGGGTGGGAGAAGTGTAGAGCCCAGCATACACACAGGTGGATTCACTTTCTCCTGCTCCAGTCTCTTTCACATCTCTTCCCGTAGCTGACTAATCTGGTAATGTTTCTTCAACACACACCAAGTTTCCTTTTTCAGAATTTTTTCATACCACGTATTTCCTCCACCTGGAAAACCCTTAGGTGCCTAAACCTACTAACCCTCTAAATCCCAATATTGATATCCTGTCCTTGAGAAAGCCTGTCTGAGACTCCATCCAGACCAAGAAAAAAATTTATTGGGCTCCCTTGGATAGGATCTCATTTTTTCCCTTGCCAGTTATGACCATTATAACTAATTAATGTTTGTCTTCCTGCTTTTCTGTGTGGTAAGAATACAGCGACCTTAAATCCCTGTAAACCAGAGCTTCCTGTGAGGCCCTGGAAGTAGTGAAATGTAAATCAGTGAAATGTAAATGAAGGACAAAATCAGGGTTATCTAATCCAGTTAAGGAGTGATAGATTTTGTGAGGCCTGAAGGATACAAAATAAAACAGGCAAAGCATTTGATGAGCATGGGAAGTTGAAGGATTTGGAAAAACCCAGAGCAAGGGAAAAACTGCACACCAAGACCTGGAAAGGAAAGGGTGTGAACTGCAATTTGTAATGGCACATTCATTCTTATTAAGTTGTACCACTTTCAAATTGGTTTTGTCCATGTTTTACAATGTGTGGCATCAGTGTCAGTTCAAATAACACATGAAAAATCTATCTCTATTCTTAAGAGGGGGATAATTTTTTCCAGAATATGCATTGAAGGAGAAAGATTATGGATAACAGAAGGAAAATCACACCAATGTCAACCTTCTCTCTTTCTTACCTTTTCTACACAAGTAACACATGATTGCTTTAGAGCTTACGGAAATGCTTACAGCCAATCAGTCAAGCAAAAAAAATAAAAACATGGCACATGTCCCTGGTTAGACATCACCCTACCAAATTTTTTATTTGTATTCTTTCAGATATTTTTCTTCATAACTGTATAGTAAGTTTTCCCAGTAGAGTATCCTGCAATGATTCGTATTTACTTACATTTAACATATCAGGAATATCTTTCTAAGTCCTTAAATAAAAATATAAATGATTATTTAATGACTGTATAATGTTGACAGGCATAAATATAATGTCATTTGTCTTTAAAATGATTTTCTGTAGATTGACATTCCTCTATCCCAACCTCAGTGCCTCTCCCATGAACATGCTTATACATTGGCGGTCCTTTATTTCCTTTAGAGTAGTTGAATCATTTCTTTTATATCTACACTGTAATTTTCTTGTCAATCTGAATCTTGTTAGCAATGCTTTTCTTATGTCTGAATCAATACTACTACTAACACTGTTGCTTTGGGAAAAGTGTTCCTTCCGTTAGGGTAATTGGTTACACTAATAACTCAAATCCAAGTCCAATCACCCACAGGTGAACACCGTGCATACTGTACCAGGGCAGAGCGTTTGTAGCACTTTTGGTCTGTGGGGACAGCTAACATCTCCAGGTACTTGGACCTCTGAAGTCCATGGCCTATTATTTCCTCACACAATTTCTCTTACAGATCAGGCAGCTTTCTCTCCATTAAAGCACTCTGCTGAAATTCAATGAGCCCAGACCACTGTGGAGAAAAGAGATTAGAGTCTGTCCCTGGTTTTGAGGAAAGCTATCTACCTTGGTTTAAGGATATGGTTCTGAACAGAATACCTCTACCTATTTAAAATAGGAGATTTTAAGCCAGCCAATGCCTTTCTTGTTACTTATAATAGACCATTATTTCTTGGGAAGAGCTATTACAAGTTGAACCCTCAAAATGGCCCTGGATAGTCTAGCGGCAACCAAAAACTTTTGATGTTGCTATAGTTTATGATAATCATCCTTCTCCATTTTTAACACTATTCAATTTCATTTTGTCTTTTTCCTTTTTTTTGCAAGGGGTGTCACTGAAGGGGTAAAGAATGTACTTCAATTTGTTATTTATTATGTTGCAATCTGTAATTCAATGCTTCATACAAATGTTTTCATCATCTCCAACCCTGTACTGTTCATGCTGAGGGTCATGCTTTGCTTTGGAAAGATTATTTTGTTTCAGTGGGAGTATCCTCACTTCCTGTTGTCAGCTGTGTCGTACTTCATCTAGGTAAACTACACCAATTCATTAGCCTTTCCTTTCTCTCTAACATAGTTCTACTACTAGTTCTAATTATTCATGAAAGTTGCTAGGCCCAATGTTGGGATTGAGATTTTTCTCATGGAATGGTGATTTTTGTATTCCCTCCTAAACTTGTGAGTTTATTTGCCTGTGTTTGTTCAACCTAGAATCAGAAAACTCAGGCCCAAAGTCATTCAGCTTCCAAGAGAAACATCCTTCACAAGGGCCCAGTGACAGTGATGGTGCTGAAAGCAACAAACCCATTTGAATATGAGTCTGAAGAAGAGGGGAAGAGAGCAATGTTCCATGCTACCGTGGCTACTGAGAATCAGTTTTTCCAAGTGAAGGTTTTCAACACCAACCTGAAAGAGAAATTTACAAAAAAGAATGTCATTACTATCTCTGATTACTTTGAGTACAAAGGAATCCTGGAGGTAACTGAAGCATCATTTGTGTCTGAAGCTGGTCTTGACCAAAAGATCCAGGTCCCCAACAGTGTTATCAAGAGAGCAAATGAAACTCCCAAGATTGATCATCTTCATAAGCAAGCACCAGGAACATTCGTGTATGGGTTGTTTATGCTACAAAAGGTAATTCCTTCAAATCATTTTTTACTTTTGTCCACCAACTTCTGAAATGAAATGTTTGCTTACTGGCTGAATGTTGAAACCTAGGATTCTACCCAGACTATAGAGACAGAATAGGAAATAAGGTTAGGTGACCTTTTAACATTCTATTTCCCAAAATCCCTCCAAGAAAATTCTTTGCAAAAATTTCCCTAAGAGGCCTTATTTCACTAATTATCATTGCCTATCCATAGTCACAGTGAGCAAGAGCAATGCATGGCACAGAGAGATGTACTTACTCTTGTAGTCTTATTCCTTTGAACTCTATTGCAACTATATAAATCTTCACTTATTTCCTTCTTTTTTTTGTTTTTTTTCTTTCTTTTGTAGGAAGAATAGATTGCCCTAATAAGGATGAATTCTGGTTGTAACATGCGTTCAGAGGAATAAATGGATTGGTTATATTCTGCTGAGTGCAAAAACATTTAATAGACAATGATCTAAATCACTCAGTGATCTGTTACGTTTTACTCATTTCATCAATAATTCATGAAGATTTTACTGAATGATTTAGAATCATTGTATGACATGATATTTGAAAGCCAAGTTAATTCATCTAAAAATAAGTGGACATTTCATTGATAGATCAATACTCAAATTCAGAGCATTAGTATTATGCCTTCAATCAATAACAAAATTCGTAAACTTTTGTGAACTCAACTAACATCTTATAAAATTAACTGCTTTTATGATTGTATATACCTGTCTTTTAAGATTGCCTCTTTGTTTTATGTTGACTATTACACCCTTTTTAAAAGGCTATCCTTACATATGCAATTATGAAGTTGATAATGGCTTAATGAGTGAGACTCTATACAGTTTGAAGTGGGGAACGTAGGTTAACTGGGATAATGTTATTGGAAAAGAGTAGGTCAATGGAGAAGGCTTTACAAAAACCTTCGGAAGGTACTAGAACTTACTTGCTATGTAGATCCCCTATTCTACTGAATGAATAAACAGTGGTAACAAATGACCATTCATATCTGCATAAACAGCAGAGCCATAGAAGTTCACCAGACCTATGATCCCATTGATTTCAGGTTCTTTAAAAGGAATCAAATCTGTTCCTGAGGAGGAAGCAGTAGAGACCAGGAAGAAAATTCATTGTTCTGTAGTCGTTAGGCAGAAAATGCCTAGAAGAATAAAAGCAAAATTAGAAAAATAGGCAAAGAAAAGCAAGTTTCTTTGAGAAGACCTTGCCAAGTTACATGTAGATCTATGTCTATCATTGACTTTTTACATTTTGTATTGACTTTGTCTCAGAAGTCTTTCTTAAACATATGAGTTACCATTTTCTGAAACTGAATGTTCATTTTTGCAGAAAAAAGTGAATAAGAAGAACACAATCTATGAAATACAAGATAATACAGGAAAGATAGATGTGATAGGGAATGGAAAATGGCACAATATCAATTGTAATGAAGGAGATAAACTTCGACTCTTCTGCTTCCAACTGAGAACAATTGACAAGAAGCTGACCCTGGTGTGTGGAAGTCACAGTTTCATTAAGGTGAGAACTAGACAGAGATTAATTTGCCAAGAGGGAAATCATTTTTTTTTAGGATTTGGGAAACCATCTTCCTAGTGTGTTACATGAACAGTTCAGTGGGTGAGAGGATTCAAATAATGCCCTTGCCCTCATTTCTGAGTAGAAGTTTTGTCTTGTTTTATTTTGTGTTTTAAGAAATTAAGGAAATGGAGCCAGGTGAAGTGACTCATGCCTATAATCACAGAAACTACGGAGGCTGAGGCAGAAGGATCACAAGTTTGAGGCCAACCTTGGCAACTGGGTGAGACCCTGTCTCAAAGTAAAGAATAGAAAGGCCTGGGGTTGTGACTCAGTGGTAGAGTGCCCCTGGGTTCTAGTCCCAGTACCAAAAAATGAAAAAAATATATACTAAGGAAATGACATTCATATGGATTTGAAAAGAATATTATAATTGTGCTGAATAATAAAATATCTCATGAAATTAAGAAGTCAATTTCAATAATGATCAAGAACAAAGGTTTTGAATAAGACACATCTCTTTTGAATCCTGCCTTTAACAGTCGCTAGTTAACTGATTTGGGGGAAATAGTGTAATGGTTCTGCTAAAATAATGGAACGCTCCACTCTCTTGAGTTGTTTTAAACATTAAGGGAGAAAATGAATGTATGTTATTTATCACACTGCTAGGGCATTGAAAAATTAATCTACATAGGTACTATTTTTCTAATCCAGGTGAAAATGACTAAAGCAAATACTCTAAAAGTGCAAACTAGCTCTGTAAGTTCTGTAGAGCTGAAACTCGGTAGATATGGAACACCATGGGAAGATGAGGCCAAAGAATTAAAAAAAGGAAATTTTTGTCAGAAAATTCATTGTGAAAATTGCTAAAGGTGTTAAGAGTTTATGAAGAATGTCTGATTCTTCCTATCTCCTCCAATATGGAGCTATATAAATCTGTCAGACCTCTCTGGAACAAAACAGCCTGATGACTTTGACATTTAAGCAAAAAATTAAGTTTAAAAAAAAAAAAAAAAAAAAAAATTCTGGTAGCTATCTTGGAAAGACACATTAAAAAGATACTGGGTTTGGAGATAGGTATTGTAACCAAAAATCTCAGTCCTTATCCCCCATGCCAATTCAGTAATGGCATGGTTTTGAGAAAAAGGAAAAAGAAGTTAGATTACTTTGCTAGCAAAAGAGGAACACGGAGGACTCGTGCACCAGAGGCTCTGATTCTGCCCATCAGGAGGAACAGGGGGATTTTAAAGAAGCTATGCAAAGGCTGCATTCCAGGTGTGCCCTGACAGGAGGTCCCAGGATGCCCTGATGGTGTGTTAGGATTCACTTGTCAAGTTGGGAGATATTCACTTCCTAGATTCCCGGGCAGATAACTCCTTCCTGTAGAGCACAGATAACTCAAGGTAATCTTGTTCCCTGCCCACGGGTTGGGGTTGGGGAGAAGAGGAAAAGGAAAATCTGTCTCCTCAGAGCAAGGAGGGCTATATTCAAAAGGTGAAGTGGACCCTGTTACAGTATCAGAAGCAGTGACATCTAGTATCTGCTCATATACCAACTATTTTTGAATTTTATGAGCTGTTTATTAATCCTTTGGCATTTTGTAATTAGCAATGGCAGATGCAGTAACACCACCAAAATCTGCAAACACTATATATCAGAGCTTTTAAAAAGCAGGCAGCTTGTTTACCAAGACATCACAGGAGAATATTCCAGAATTCTGTTTAAGAAGGGGTCCACCAGGAACCTGCACAGCGGATGCAAGTTTCACCGAATGCAGGTGGTGAGCTGGATTGAGAAAATTAATTAGAAATTATAAAAATAAGATAAAAAGACTCATTTATAAGTGAAAAGCAGGGGCATGGTGGGTGACCAGTTCTGGTAGAAACTGAATCTAACAAAGGAATGAAAGCCTGCAATTTTATTTTATAGTTACGAACACCAAAGGGTTTGAGCGGGAAGAACTTCTTGAGATAAACGGGATGAAATGGGGGACAACATATTTGGGGCTTAATAGATCACACCCATCTCTGGGCAGCTGGGATTTAAAATCACGGCTTTTTGAACCAGTGACTTCCATGACAAACGTGGAACTTCCCCTATCAACATGAGTCATCTTGCAAATGGGCAACCCCCTGGCACTTCTGCACCACACGGTTCCCAGAAGCAGCACCTCCAGGGTTTCACATAGTTCAAGGCAATGATTTATAAACTGCTCACAGCAAAGGGAAAGTCAAATAAGGTTTGGACTAATGGAGGGAAAAAGTGTCTTTTGCAGGAAGATTACAAGTTTGTGACTAAGTGCTGATGGTGAGGAAGAAAAGATTCAAGGAATATTCAAGGATGATTAAAAAATAATGATAAATGGTGCTGGAATTCACTAACGTTGAGAATGCAGGGGAAGAATGTGTTATAGGGAATGAAAGCGTGTTGAATTTGAGCTGCCTATTGATATCCAAGAAATGTCTATTCATCAATGAGATATATAGATCTGGATATACAGCCCTGGAACCAAACAGTAATTTTGTGCTAAGAGATGTATGTATTCTTAAGTTTAGAGATACATGTTAAAATCATGGGTTTGACTAATACTAGCTAAATTAAATAATATACTAACATTCTATTTATATTAATAAAAAATACTGAATACTCATTATATGCTCAGATTTGAAATGAGGATAAAGCTATAGTAATTGTACCTATTTCATAAATGTAGATACTGACACTCAGGAATTGTAACATGCCCTGACATAGCCTATCAGTGGAGGAACTGAGATCCACCCTAGGCTGTCTGGTTCCAGAAGCAGATTCTTAGGCAAGATGATGATAATATCAGACAGTGAAGGTGGAGTCATAGAAAAGACAGGAGTGGCTGGAGATAAAGGATACTGCAAGCACAAAAAGTGGGAAGCAGACCTCAACAGATCCAGAGAAGCCTTTATTCATTCACAGACTCGGGCACTGTCCATTTTCTGGGTGGGAAAATGGCCGTCAGTTACAGAAGGGATTTTGGTTTTATAGGGTACAGTGATGTCATCATTGGAAGCCATGTACGTGCAGTTTTGACCATCAGGGGCTAGTTGAACAGGCTAAAATTTTAATTTAGGAGGGTGGTTGTTAAAAGGTTGAAACCCAGTGTTGTCTGGGGAGATAAGAGTCCAGATCCCAGTGATGAGCACTCAAATCTTGCCCATTGGTATTTGCTGTGCTTCTGTTTAGGACTAACTTGCCACTGGGGAAGGTCATGATTTAAGGCCTACCATTCAGCGTCCGCCCCTTTCCCCAGGGCCCATTGTTCCTTGCTTAGGTTCCCCTCCCTCCTCCAGAGCCATGCCTCTCCATTTTTCTTCTGGGGCTATGTTGCAGGAATATTATTTTCCATATCCATTCAGATACTACCAATGAGAATGAAAAAATGCAAACAAGGTCAAAGGTGAAATGGAAAATATGAAAATAGGCAATAAAAACAAATTTAAAGAGGAATAATGTCAACATAACTCATGCCGGACACAAATGACCAAGGAGGTCCCAGGGCCTTGGAATAACTGCATCTTAAAGCAAAAGGTGACATCTTTTAGTGAAATACTGTCCCAACCCATAGCAAAATACATGGTTGACTCCACATGATACCACGCTGTCTGTCTCAGACCCAGACAGACACACTCCTACAAACCAACCCACACAAAGTTCCACTATGGGATTCCTGATAAAACTAATCAAAGATAAACTTATATATAAAGAGTCCAAGTAGAAATATTGATAGATTCTGACACAAACATGCCTTAATGCAAAAATCCATGTATTCTTGCTAAATACAGAGGATAGCACTGAGGAAGTAATTCTTTGTGTTGCCTTACTTTCTGATCTAGTCATGCTTTACATCGATCAAAGAGGCACTTTCTTCTCCCCCTCACAACCTTTGAGGAACTCCTTCCCTGTTCAGATACACCCATGATGGGCATGAGGCAGTATCTCCTTGCAGGTTCCAGATGATGGGGAAGTGTTCACTTAAAACTGAATAACACACTAAAGAAGATGAGTGAACAAAAACGAAGAGCCTTTGAGGAAATGAAAGGAGTGATGTGGCCCAGGAGATGAACAGACATTGATGGGCAACAGAAATACAGAGCTTTATCTCAATTGCTGGAATCTCATTGTGTCTTCTTTATCTCTTTTCAAGGTCACCAAGGGCCCAAAGAACAAGAGACCATGCAATGCTAATTTAAGCCTGGAGGTTGAAGTACAGAACTTCCCTATAAATCAATTCAGTGTCTTCAACAGTGATGCGATTAAAGTTGAGACTTTCATGTAAACAATAACTTCAGTAGCAATACCTAAGCATATTAAAAACTTTTACATTTGAATTATGTTACTTCCTTTTATAAAACTTTCTTACTATTCTTCTTTGTCCGAAACTACTTTTCTCATTTATAATATTCATAATGTAAAAATTGAAATAAATAATCTTTAAAAAGATCTTTCCCCAGAAGTGCCAGATATATTCTCTTTAACGCAACAGTGTACTGCTTGAGTGCAGTTGATTTGTGTGCCAAATGCTTTGTTTTCTTATAAAAAGTAAAGAAGATTTAGGAGTCATGATCATGTTTCTCTTTTGTGGATTCTGGATGGGGATCCTCTCTGACCTCCCTCTTCTGCCTGTTTACCCTTGACCTTAATAAGATCGGCTCAATACATCACAGAAGCAGCAAACTGGTCTGTAATAAGCTATGATGAAAACTCAGAGCACCTGGGGGAGTCACACAACGTTCTGCCTGATTTGCCCTATATTTTATATTTGTTAATTGGCTCCATTTATGGGACATTTCAAATGCAGTTCTCCACAGTATATTTAATGTATTTGATGTTAAATAAAAATGGCGCACCAAAAGTACACATCAGGACTTTAAGCCTTTTCAGTCTGCAGTGCTCTTTCAGAATTTAAAGGCCTCACTCCTGTGTGTTGTGAGTCCATCACTCACTAGTAGCTTCTGTCAATTCAGAAAGGCAAGGAATTTAATCATTGAACTCGTGGATCCTAGTCACAGGTAAGAGCAACTGGGCAAAATCCATTTACAGATATTCTAGGAAGAATTCCCATAATTACATTGAGTTCATACCCCCTATTATGTCAGCTAGCAATAACTTTAAAATGTCACATACTATGGAAATTACGAGCAACTTCAAAGCTGATCTCCTCCTATTCAGGAGGTGCAGTAAAGAATTGGTAGAGATAGACACCTCTACCAATATCACTTCCCAGCACTGACACTCTGTGAAGAGCAAAGGAGGAAGTCATTGAGTGACTCACCTTTCCCATTTGAGCCTCACACAGGGGCTTTGGTTTCTAGGGACCCATCTGCTGTATAAGAAAGTGCTAATGATGGAACTTCTATCAGTCTTGAACACAATGCAAAAGAGCAAGAGGACAACTCCACCACCATTCTTCAATTCAATAAGATATTTATGAGGAGAAACTCTAATTTCCCTGACAAATCAAAGCTTTGAAAATCAATGGGTGGAGTCTCAAAAATTGCCTCATAACTTCTTTTTCCCTGGGAGGAGAGCAAATGAGGGAGAGAGCTGTCTAAGCACAGCATGAAGCAGCTGATACTAATCAAAGATTCGAGTGACCCAAACTTGTGCTGTTTTCTTTATTGTTTGTCAAACTATTTCATTTTCTTAGCCTTGCACACCATGCTGCAGTTCAGTCTCTGGCGAGGATTACTAATTTGCCTTGCTGGTCTTATAAAACAAACAGTGATTCCTATAGTTCCCAAGCTCATGGATGCACTAGTGTGGATGCATTTCCAGTAAGTAAATATGTGTAAGGTTGTCTGTAGAGAAAGATCTGGGGACTTAGTAATCAGAAGCTCTTGGGGCATTTTCTCTTAAAATACTTTATGTTTTTCCTCTCTTCCTCCATTTTCTATAAGTTAAAGCCCAAAGCCATTTCCTCTCCACTTCCTCCTATAAAACTCTTTCTATAAAACTGTTCTATTCTATACTAAACTGTTCTATAAAACTTTACCATGATGCCATCATGTCCACTGACATCTTGCATAACCAACGGCATAATTGCATTATATCTGCCTCCACATATGGTCCTGTTATTTTACCCTTGCTAATATTCTGTATGTTCTCATACAAAAACCATGTTTATAAACACAATGCTTGAACTAACTATAAAAAGCCTCACTACTCTTTAACTTAAGACCATCCATCTAAGCAGCACTCAATTATGTAATATATGTTTATAAAAAAGCACAGGTATTTGTCTTCACATCAGTTCCTCCATGATTTCTCCTGACGTACTCAGCTTTAGTGGTAGTATAACAGATGCTTTTCAAAATTCAGACATCAAGATCCTTGTTGACCCAAGACTTGCAGAATTAATGACTTCTCTTACTCTTTCATTTCATAGGACTTCCACTGGTTGAGATTAAATGTTCTTTCTCATCTCAGCCCAACAGCAATGGAATTGGCTGACCATTGACTGACACTTCTTCTTCTTCTTTTTTTTTTTTTTTTTTTTT
>JAJEJO010048591.1:0-35037 GCA_020662805.1 Glaucomys volans | reverse complement strand
GCGGTGCTGGGGATTGAACCCATGGCCTTGTGCTTGCAAGGCAAGCACTCTACCAACTGAGCTATATCCCCAGCCTAGCATGACTGACACTTCTGAAACCCAGAGCCCAAAATAAACTTTTCCTCCTCCAAGTTGTTCTTGTCAGGTTTTTTGATCACACCAACGCAAGACTGACTTTCTTCTCTTCCTGAAGACTTTTTTGCTACGTGCATGTATTTCAACTTCTAGAAGATACAAATGGTCTTCAGAGTGCAGACACCACATCAGCAAGTTGGCTGACTGTCCTGACTGCAACCTCTAGTTTGCCTTTGATCTTGAATTCATCTGGAAGAAAGAACTATAACCAATTCAGTTTCTTGTCAGTGATGTTATGTAGGCCTGCTGGTAACAGCATTTCTTTATTCTCTATCTACCATTATTGGGGTCACCCTATAAGGGACCCAAAACACCTTAGATTACAACCAGTAAAGGAGATTCTACATTCAAATAAACAAGGAGAGTTGTAAATACCATTTTCAATGAAAAATAAAATGACTATCATATAGTAAAGGAGATTTGGGCAAAAAATAAGTAAAAACTTCCCAAGTGAGATGTTCATTATTACTGAAATAATAAATGTTCACAGTTCATATGATGTCTCTGATATTCTTAGAGAACACAGTCCATTCTTGTTATTTTAAAAACAGTTTTATTGAGGCATATTGTCATACAACACAGTGCATACATTTCATGCATATCATTTCAAAATTTAAAAATCAGTTGTTTCTATATGTGTATCAGTTTCTGGTTTTTTTTCTGTTCCATTATATATCCTTCTTCATTTTATGCTAATATTACATTAAAATTGCTTATATTTCATATACAAAATAATGCAGAAAATATCTGAAATTTTTTATCAATAATTCTAGGCATAAGATCAATATAAAATCTGCATTTTTTTATTTTACAAATATACCAATAGAAAACAAATTGATAAAAATTGCAAATCTATAATGTACTTAAGGATATCTAGCAAAAGACATGTAAAACCATTATAGACAAAATTATAAAACTTGACTAAATGATTACAAAGAAGACAAACAGGAATATATATGATTTTTTATTTGAAGACCCAACATGAATAGGAGAATTCTTTTCACACAAACATATAAACTCCATACAAAACCTCAAAGACTGTTGCGAACACACCCCTTTGGTGTGGTGTGTCGGTAGTGGGAGAAGTTGGGCATGTGTGTGAAGGAAGTATATGAGAACCCCCTATACCTTCTATTGATTTTCCTGTAACCTCAAACTGCTCCAAAAGCAGAGCGTATTCAGCTTTTGTACACATATATGAATATAACACACTGAATTTCAGCTTTCTTTTTTTTTTTTTTTTTGCGGTGCTGGGGATTGAACCCAGGACCTTGTGCTTGCAAGGCAAACACTCTACCAACTGAGCTAGATCCCCAGCCCTGAATTTCACCTTTATGCACATCCATAATGCACTCATTTTAAAAAAAACTATAAATAAATAGAGGAAAGATCTGCAGAATAGGGGAAAGGAAAGGGGAGGAGAGGCAAGGGTGTGAAAGAGAAAGTCCTGGAAGCTGAATTTGAAAAAATTATATTCTGTACTCATAGAGTTGTGTCAAAATGAACTCCAATATTATGTATATTCACAATGAACTAATGAAAAAGAAGTATAAAAATACAGATTATTCGATTTTAAAAATCTCAAAGACACTTCAAAATAATTTGTTGAGTTAAGACTAAAACCTGTATGAAAGTGTAAGGAAAAACCCCAGACCAAATTGATGATTTTGGAAGCACCATCTCTGCTAGGAACCAATATCTATTAAAGCCGTAACAATTAAGGCAGTATGAAATAATCAGTTAATAGGTAGCATGAGGATAGAAGCACACATATGTGAAAACATGGTATTATATCACAGTGACAAAAAGGCCAAATGTGAAGTGTTGGGCCAATGGGAAATCTCCACAGGTGAAATTCATAGCATTTTGTGTGCTGTATCTCACATACATTGTGTGATGTATCTCACATGACAAAAATTACATATCATGAGAGATTAAAGGACTAATGTGACCAGTGATATCATTTAAAGAAAGCAGGAAAATTTCATTACATTGAGGAAGGGGAAAATATCTTAAAGCACAAAAAGTACAAGCCAGAAAGAAAAACTTTATTAAATTCGATTGCATACAAATTCTGTTTCTTTACAAATAAGATGGGATATTAGAGTGCAAATGCACACCAAACACTGGGAGAACATATCTACAACATGTAACATGATTAATAGAGAATTTGTATGCAGAAGATATGGAGAACCACACATTCTACCATTTAAACATCCCACTTGAAAAACCAGCGAAGGATATGAATGACCACTTTATTTCAAT
This sequence comes from Glaucomys volans, assembly GCA_020662805.1. NCBI lineage: Eukaryota > Metazoa > Chordata > Mammalia > Rodentia > Sciuridae > Glaucomys > Glaucomys volans. The sequence continues at coordinate 32,637 of JAJEJO010048591.1, read as the reverse complement.
GTCCAATACACATATGAGTAGATGTTCATCAGTGCTAGTGATGAGTGCCTTCAGAGCAGTAACATAAGTGATAGGAGACCTAAGCCAAGAGGATGTTTATGAGCTGAAAATAGCTGACGGTGACATTCAGAGAAGTTTGAACAGACTAAGAGAGTAGAAAAATCTACCTTGTCCCTAACAGTAAGGGTCAGAGAACAGTATCTTGGGTGAAGTGGAAACTTATTCATTCATCTGTTCAAAGACTCCCTGTTGATCATGCTATGAAGATGAGATTAATGATGCCCCTTTCCCTTTTCTTCTCATTGCACGGAAGATTAAGGAGGTGTGCCTTGCAAGTGACTGGAAGGTTCACCTCTCCCCTTTGATATTTTAGCATCATTCAAAGGAATAAAGGTTCCTAAGTGCTGGATATGGAAGTTCTGATGTTGGAACTTGTTTACTGAGATTTGTTAGAATAACATCTAAGTACTGTTGAGCTCTAACTTTTCATGTTTACTAAGATGTTACCGGAAGGAAACTCCAGTTTTTCTGGTTGAGTAAGTCGAAACCTAAGCACACTGATGGGAGGAGACTGGCTCTGTGTGATTTGTTTTGCGTTATAAGCACAGTGTGAGACACCCAGCATAGTGACTCACCAGTGCAGTTTTCCCCTCTTATATTTGAAAAATGCTTCATTTTTTCAGCATTTCAGAACACAGTATCCTGCTGTCCAATCTCTGCGAGCTTTGCTGACTTATTTTCCTAACTCAAAACAAACAAATCACTGCTTCCTGCATTACTGAAGTTCTCAAGACCTGGACTACTGTGGAAGAAATTTCTGGGGAGGTGAGTCCTGTCAGTGCTTTCTGTAGAGCAGATCTGGACACCAGAAATCACAAGGTCACCAGGGGAAATCAGCGTTGGATCTTCTGGGTGGTGGTGTGAGGGGAGTAGGGCTGGCATCAGCTGTGCTGGGAGCAGTGGCAACTGCAGGAGCTAGACTGATTCACTTAGAAAGATAACAGACATCTTTACCCCCAACCCTGAGGAAGTGCATTTTGACTATAGCAGATTGTGAAGTAGATTCTGAGTAGGAACTGGCCTGAGTTCACATGCAGAAGAGGACTTTGTTTTCCTTGGTTGGAGAGAGTATAAAAACCTTGGTCACTGTAGTGAGGAGCCTTAGGAAAAGAAAAGAATAAGACATGAAAAAAACCATTTAATATTAAGTAAAAAACACATCTGACATGAAGTTATATTTCGTAGCATTATTCCAGTTTTACAAGATGTGAGAACAAATGCAAAGGCATTGTAGAAAATTTTAGATTCATAAACACAGTTATTCAAATATATGATCTTAATATTTTCTGAATTGTTTTTAACTTTTCTTTAATTCCATTTGGAAACAGTGGTAGAGGAAGATTTCAGTCACTTGTGAATAGCTCTGCCAGCCTGGGAATCCATGATATACACGTAAATAAATATATGTATATATATGCAAATAATTTATTTTATATTTATATATTTATATATATTCATTTTATATTTATATATATGTTTTGGTGGCAAGAGGTAGGGGAAATGAAGGGAAGCCAAGTAAAGAGAAGTCATGTATTAGAGAATTTTTAAGACTTTATAGTCAAGTTCAGTATTTCATGTGACTTGAATAGAATATGAGATTTTAAATGTTGATATCAGATTTTTTTTACATTAGGCATGTTGCTCAGATATTCTAAAGATTTGCTTATCTTTTACTTTGTTCATTCAGTAATTAAGAAATACACTGCCACACCAGCTGTGAAATTGTCACTTTTTCCTTGTAGTTCCTTAAAACCCATATATGTGTGGGCATTCACAGACTGCTACATACGTGTGTATGATGTATACATCTGTGTGCCGGTGTGTATATGGAGAGAAAATTTATTCAATAATGTTACTTATGGTACCATAAGGACCATAAAGCTACAAAATACTGTTATTAGAAACATCCAAATTAAAACTTCTGGATTTTCCTAGAAGTTGAATATTTTATTATAAAGTGGAATCTGATAATGCATTTACTTTGAAGTCTACTTAAATCCACACCAATATAGAGAAATTTGCTTCTTTTTAGTTACTTATTGCATAATGATTTTGTTCTTTTTTTCCATCTTTAAGTAGTGTTTTGTTAATGACATTTAGATTGATGTCTTCAATTAATTTTGACAAGAATTTTCACTTAACAAGTTAGGCCTTTATGTATATGTTGGAAACAAGTATTTTCTCTTGTTTTTGCAATCTTCACTTCAATCTACAACACTTCTTTATCCTCTTTTTTTCAACATATTGCTCTATCTTAACCTTTAAGACAAATACACCGAAAACTGTTACTCTCTGCTACCCTTGCCTTCATCCTGTTGACAGACTTCCTGTTTCACTTCTCTTCCATCTTGTCATTATTTTTAAGACGTAGTCATACTTAATCAAGTTTGCTTTGATTCTTCTGATATTTTGGCCTCAAGTATTTCTTAATCTATTGTTCTCTTATTGACTACTACTTTTAATAGATATTTCCATGTGGGTCTTTGTCTTTCAAACCTCCCTAGGCCTTGTGAGCCAGAGAGTACTTGTTGAGGCTTTCCTAATTAAATGTCATTTTATTTAGGTTAGAATTGAATTTCCAAAATTAATTTTTCACTAAAGCCAGTTTGAAAACACCCTCTTCTATATCAAAGGTATGATATATTTTTTAAAATTTTTTAAGTTATTTTTTGATTCATTGTATACAAATGGGGTACAACTTTCATTTCTCTGGTTGTACACAAAGTAGAGTCACACCATTTGTGCAATCATACATGTACATAGGGTAATAATGTTTATCTCATTCCATTATCTTTCCTTCCCCCTGCCTCATTTCCCTCTAGACAATACATTGTTCCTCCATTCTTCCCTTACCTGACTGCCCCCCCAACCTGCCTCCATGATATATCATCATTCACTTATCAGAGAAAACATTTGGTCTTTGGTTCTTGGGGATTGGCTTATTTCACTTAGCATGATATTCTCCAACTCCATCCATTTACCAACAAATGCCATAATGTTATTCTTTATGACTGAATAATATCACATAGTATATATATATATGCCACAGTTTCTTTATCTCCTCATATATTGAAGGACATCTAGTTTAATTCCACAACTGAGCTATTGTGAATTGAGCTACTATAAACATTGAAGTAGCTACATCACCATACTATGCGGATTTTAAGTCCTCTGGGTATAGGCCAAGGAGTGGGATAACTGAGTCAAATGATGGCTCCATTCCAAGTTTTCTAAGGAATTTCCATAATGCTTTCCAGAGTGACTGCACCAAATTGCAACACCATCAGCAAGGTATGAGTGTACCTTTTTCCCCATATCCTCACCAACAGCTATTGTTGCTTGTATTCTTGATAATACACATTCTAATTGGGGTGAGATGAAATCTTAGGATAGTTTTGACTTGCATTTCTCTTATTACTAGAGATACGTTGAACATTTTTTCATATGTCTGCTGATTGCTTGTATATCTTCTGCGAAGTGTCTGTTCATTTCCTTAGCCCATTTACTGATTATGTTATTTGTATTCTTGTTGTAGTTTTTTCAAGTTCTTTATAAATTCTGGAGATTAGTGCTCTATCTGAAGTGTGTGTTGCACAGATTTTCTCCCACTCTGTAGGCTCTATCTTCTCATTTTTGATTGTTTCCTTTGCTGAGAAAAAGCTTTTTAGTTTAAATCTATCCCATTTATTGATTCAGGGTTTTATTTCTTTTGCACTGAGAGTCGCGCTAAGAAGTCTGGTCCTAAGCCAATATGATGAAGATTTGGACCTACCTATTCTTCTGTTTGGTGCAGGGTCTCTGGTATAATTCCTAGGTCCTTGATTCATTTAGAGTTGAGTTTTGTGCAGGGTGAGAGATAGGGATTTAATTTCATTTTGCTGCATATGGATTTCCAGTTTTCCCAGCACCATTTATGGAAGAGGCTATCTTTTCTCCATTGTATGTTTTTGGCACCTTTGTCTAGCATGAGGTGACTGTATTTGTGTGGGTTTGTCTCTGTGTCCTCTATTCTGTACCATTGGTCTATCTGTCTATTTTGGTGCCAAAACCATGCCATTTTTTGTTACTATTGCTCTGTAGGATAGTTTAAGGTCTAGTTTTATGATTCCTTCTGCTTTGCTCTTCGTACTAAGGATTGATTTGGCTATTCTGGGTCTCTTATTCTTCTGAATGAATTTCATGATTTCTTTCTCTATTTCTATGAGGTATATCATTGGGATTTTTAGTAGGAATTGCATTGAATGTCTATAGTGCTTTTAATAGTATGGCCATGTTGACAATATTAATTATGCCTGTCTAAGAACATGGGAGATCTTTCAATTTTCTAAGGTTTTCTTTAATTTCTTTCTTTAGTGTTCTATACTTTTCATTGTAGAGTTCTTTCGCCTCCTGTGGAGGTCTTTCGCCTCCTTAGACTGAATTCCAAGTATTTTTTTTTTTAAGCTATTGTGGATGGGGTAGTTTACCTAATTTCTCTTTTAGAGGATTCATCACTTATGAATAAAAATGCATTAGATTTATGAGTGTTGATTCTATTTCCTGCTACTTTGCCTAATTCATTTACTAGAAGTTTTCTGGTGGAATTTTTGGATCCTTTAAATATAGGGTCATATTGTTGGCAAATATTGATAATTTGAGTTCTTCTTTTCCTATTCATATCCCTTTAATTTTTTGGTGTGTCTAATTGTTCTGGCTAGAGTTTTAAGGATGATGTTGAATAGAATGAAAGAGGGCATCCCTGCCTTGTTCCAGTTTGTATAGGGAATACTTTCAGTTTCTCTCCATTTAGAATGATGTTGGTCATGGGCTTAGCATAGATAGTCTTTACAATGTTGAGGTATATTCCTACTATCCTTGTTTTTCTAGTGTTTTGAACATGAAGGGGTGCTGTATTTTATCAAATGCTTTTTCTGCATATATTGAGATAATCATATGATTCTTAACTTTAAGTCTACTGATGTGATAAATTACATTTATTGATTTCCAGATGTTGAACCAAACTTGCATCCCTGGGATGAAACCCACTTGATCATGGTGCACTATTTTTTTAATATGTTTTTGTAGGCAATTTCCAAAAATTTTGTTAAGAATTTTGGAATCTATGTTCATCAGGGATATTGGTCTGGAAGTTTTCTTTCCTTGATGCATCTTTGTCTGGTTTTGATAACAGGGTGATACTAACTTGAGAGAATGAATTTGGAATGGTTCCCTCCTTCTCTATTTCATGGAATACTTTAAGGAGTATTGGAATTAGTTCTTCTTTGAAGGTCTTGTAGAACTCAGCTTAGAATCCATCTGGTCCTGGACTTTTCTTGGTTGGTAGACTTTTGATGGCTTCTTCTATTCCATTGCTTAAAATTGGCCTGTTTAAATTCTGTATGTCCTCCTGATTCACTTTGGGTGGATCATATGTCTCTAGAAATCTGTTGAAATTTTTGAGATTTCCTATTTTGTTGGAGTATAGATTTTCAAAATAGCTTGTATTTATGTTTTGTAGTTTAACTGTCGTGATATCTCCTTTATGGTCAAGAACTTTATTAATTAGTGTTTTCTCTCTCCTTCATTATTGTGGCTAAGGGTTTATCAATTTTGTTTATTATTTCAAAGAACCAACTTTTTGGTTTGTTAATTTTTTCAGTTTTTTCTCTTGTTTCAATTTCATTGATTTCAGCTCTGATTTTAATTATTTCCTGTCATCTCCTACTTTAGGTGTTGATCCGTTCTTCTTTTTCTAGGGCTTTGAGATGTAATCTCAGATTATTTATTCATATACTTTTTCTTCTTTTATTGAATGCACTCTCTACAATGAATTTTCTTCTTACTACTGTTTTCATAGTGTCCCAGAGATTTTGAAGTTCTCTTCTTGTTCTTGTTTTCCTCTAAGAATTTTTCCTCTCCTCCCTAATGTCTTCTGCCATCCATACATCATTCTATAGTGTAATATTTAGTCTCTAGATATTAAAGTAGTTTCTGTTTTTTATATTATCATTGATTTCTAATTTCATTCCATTATAATCTGATAGAATACAAGGTAGTATCTCTATTCTTTTGTATTTACTAAGGACTGCTTTGTGGAATAACTTATGGTCTATTTTAGAAGAAGGATACATGTGCTGCTTAGAAGAAAGTGTATTTGCTCATTGATGGATAGAATGAATATTATATAGTTGTACATTAAGTCTGAATTACTGATTGTTTTGTTGAGTTCTATGCTTTCTTTGTTTAATTTTTGTTTGGAAGATCTCTCCAGTGGTGAGAGAGGTGTGTTAAAATCATCTAGTATTATTGTGTTGTAGTCTATTTGGTTCCTGGAATGAAGGCACCATTGTTTGGGGCATACATATTTAAAATTGTTATGTCTTGCCGATTTGGGGCTCCCTTAAGTAGTATGAAATGTCCTTCCTCATTCCTTCTGACTAATTTTGGCTTGAAGTCCACTTTTTCTGATATGCAGATGGAAACACCCTCTTTTTTACTGTGTGTGTTATGTTTTTCCCATCCTTTCATTTTAGTCTGTCAGCATCTTTTTCTATGAGTCCTTTGAAGGCAGCATATTGTTGGGTCTTTTTTTTTTAAATCTAATCTGCCAATCCATGTCTCTTAGTTGATGAATTTAGGCCATTAACATTCAGGGTTATTATTGAGATATGATTTGTATTCCTGGTCATTTTGATTTATTTTGGTTTTTAACTTGACTTAGTTTCTCCTTTGATTGACATATTCTTTAGTATATTTCCTCCCATTGGTGGTTTTCATTTTTTTAAATTTCTTCCTCATGGAATATTTTGCTGAGAATGTTCTGTAGTGCTGGCTTTCTATTTCTAAATTCTTTTAACTTTTGTTCATCATAGAAGGATTTTATTTGTTATCAAATCTGAAGGTAAGTTTTGCTGGGTATAAAATTCTTGTTTGGCATCCATGTTCTTTCAGAGCTTTAAATATGTTGTTCCAGGCCCTTCTAGCTTTTAGGATCTGGGCTGAGAAGTCTACTGATATCTGTATTGGTTTCCCCCATATGTAATCTGATGCTTTTCTCTTGAAGCCTTTAAAATTCTATATTTTGTATGTTAGGTATTTTCATTATAATGTTCCTTGGTGTGGATCTGTTGTAATTTTGTGCATTTGGTGTTCTTTAAGCCTTTCATATTTATTTTTCTATTTCATTCTTCAGGTTTGGGAAATTTTCTGATATTATTTCATCGAGCATATTGTTCATACCTTTGGTTTGTATTTCTGTGCCTTCCTCAATCCCAATAGTTCTTAAATTTGGTCTTTTCATGATATTCCATAATTCTTGGAGGTTCAGTTCATGATTTTTTACTATCTTCTCTGTTTGGTCAACTTTGTTTTCAAGATTAAATAATTTGTCTTCATTTTCTGAGTTTCTGTCTTCCAAGTGATCTAGTCTATTGGTGATGCTTTCTATTGACTTTTTAATTTGATTTATTGTTTTCTTCATTTCAAGGATTTCTATTTGCTTTTCTTTTTTCAGAATCTGTTTCTCTTTATTGAAAAGATCCTTTACTCCTGCATTTGCTCTTTTAACTGTTTATTGGGTGATCATTCATTGCCTGCATTTGCTCCCTTATCTCATCCTTTGCTTCTCAGTTCATTTTAATTATGTTCATTCTGAAATGTGGCATTTCTTCTACCATGCTTTCATTGGATCTATTAATATAACTTCTTGGTTTGTTTGGAATACTTTTTCCCCCTATTCTTTCCCCTTTCTTGTTGCCGTATCTTCCCCTCTAGCAGTGCAGATAGGAAGTATTGTGGTTTCCCCCCTGTGGGCTTGTGGTGTCCCTGCAGGATTCCAATACCTCACCTTAAAGGGGGTGATCAATATTAGCAGCATAATACAGATAATATGCAGCCTCAACTTAAATAGCCCCTATTAAGATATCAACAGTATTGTCTTAATAAGCAGAGATGATGAATTCCATTATTATCTATAGCATAAACAATAGGTTTGCAATAAGGTCCACAATTACTAATGGTGGACAAAGAGGATGAGGAGGGGTGTATGATGTAATGTTAATGAGATAAGAAGTGAGTGTATAGAGGTCCTAGATCATAGGAAGACTGAAAGTGGAATCAAAAGAAATTGGTTGTTAACATGAGAAAAGTGAGAAAGAGACTCCAAGCACACAGATAAGAGGAAAAGAGAGAGAATGAGAAAAATGATAAAAAATAGAAAGTAGAATTATAGTAATAATACTAATAATAAATAATACTACTACTACTACTAATAAAAAAATTCCTACAATAAAATTGTAATATGCTATTCAAAACTCCCAGTCTTCGGAAGCCTGAAACGTGAGATAATTGACAATGCTGAGTCCCAGGGCAGCAGCTGCCCAAGCTAAAGAGGGTGGTGTCCACTTTGGGAATAATCCATGATAGCAGACAGATGTGACCCCAAAGGTTGGTAGATAGGGAGCCACAGGTGAGTCACTGGAGGTCCACAGGAGGTGCCTCTGCCTAGGCTGCCTATATTTTGAAATTCAGTATTTGGAGTTAATAGAAGACTATTTGAAACATCTGTTCTAAATTCAGCACTGCTACAAACTACACTGGAATCTGGATCTCTACTCCAATACCAAAAGCAATAATATTTCCACAACATAGAAGAATGTTCAGATTTTAGTGGAAAGAGTAAGGATTATACATAGCACCCTATCATCTCACATATGGTTACATTTTACAAATAAATTGTGTTGTAACACTCTCAAAGCTTTCTATTTTAAAACAATTGGGGTTATGCAACACATGAGGGATTTGAAAAAAGTATTGTATGGACATTATTTCATGTCTTGTGGTAGGCAGAAATCAGTTTCACTGTGACTCTACATTTTTTAAGTTACAGTCTTCATTTCTAGAGACTTAGAGAGTATTCATTTTGGTTTTAAGATTCTTGAACATCACTATAATATTCTATGTATGGATTTTCCATACATTCTATGGGTCTTTTCAATCGGAGAATGTTCCTGTTCCATTAAGAGGAAGAATTTAACAGCCCAAGAAATTTAAACATTCCATTTACACAAAAGGTGTACAAAGAAATGATTCCTACAACAAAAAGCCTTCTAAAGTGAGCAGAAAATTGGAATCCTTATCATGTACCTAGTGTCACTAGGGAAGAGCACAAGAGGTTACCAAGGTTCAGAGATGTGATATTCATCCATGTGGGACTCTGGGGCTTCCAGAAGACAAAATGTCAGTTCAGTCTTAAAGATTGTAGTGGGAGGAAATCAGAGAAAGAAACACAGGAGTGGCTTTTCACACAATAAAAGGGGAATTAGCAAAGTCATAAAGCATGGAAAGAAAGGCTGTGTTGTGTATTTCAGAAGCATAAGCAATAACAAATACACAAAAGAAAACAGAAGTAAGATGCAGATCACTCAGCCTTCCAGGGCATTTTAAGGAGTCAGGAATATTTTTTGAAGAAATGAAGGAAATATTAAAGAATTTCAGCAGTATTGTGCTGTGGGTAATAGAGAAAATTGACTACATGAAAAATAGAAGGAAATTAAGCCTGAAAGGAGAAAAATCAAGCAACTATTGAAATAATTCTACCAATAAATGCTGTGAACATACACCACAAAGCACGTAGATGTTCAGCCATGTGACAGCAATGGGGGCACAGAGGACACAGAATACATGCTCCAACACCAGGAGAGACACAGCGCTAATGAGAACTGGTTAGGGAGGAGCCAAGTGGACAAGGGTCAGGAACTGAGCCTGGAAGTGGAGTGCAGCAGCAGATGGTCAACCCTGGTAAGCGAGAGGCTGCAGCCCATTGGAACAGCAGCCACTGCATCCCTAACCGCTGAGCAGAGAGTCAGAAAAGGAAAAGCCAGGGATAGGCCCCAGGTCCAAGAGAGAAGGGGAAGAGGAGCCAGGGGCTCTGACACTGCACAGCCCTCAGTCTAAGCCCTGCAGTGACTGCCTATTTCCAGACCACCTTTCACCACATCCACCATTGAATCCTCTTAGCTATTATCACTCATAGGGAAGAATTTCTTGGAAATGTTTACTGCAGCATTTCTCCACCCAATCTCCACAGCAACACCCCTGGTAAGTAGACCCTCTCCATCACACACACCTGTGGACAACACTTGGCCAGGGGTCATTCACTCACATATACATATCCCATTTTTGAAAGTGTTCGTATACGAGTGTTAGACCGTATGCTGTTTCTCTCTTGTAGGCTCATCCATAACTTGAGAGATGGTGAACGAATATAAGAAAATTGTTCTGCTGATAGGGTTAGAGGCCATCAGTGATTATCACTTTAGACTAATTAAGTCCTTATTGGCCAAAGATTTAAAACTGACTAGAAATATGCAAGACGATTATGACAGAATTCAGATTGCTGACTTGATGGAAGAGAAGTTCCAAAGTGATGCTGGGCTGAGAAAATTGATAGCAGTGTGCAGAGACATACCAGTGCTTGCGGACCTTGCTGAAACTCTTGAGAAAAGGAGGTTGAAAGGTAAACAGGAAGCACCCGTGACTCCCGTCCTTTCTGCACCCTCCCCAACCTAGACAAGAACTCTGAACTGCTCAGAGTTGATACATCCCTTTCCCAGTCTAAACAACAGAAGCCATAGCAAAGATGATACTTGAGATACTTACAATTGGACAACTTAGAGAACTCCTTTCTATCCAAGAGATCGGATATATTTTGTCAAGGGGGTATGTCTTTGAGGGTGGAGATGAAGAAAACAATAAGGAGTCCTTGAGAGACTAGGGCTTCCAATATATTAGATTAGAAAATGACAAAGTAAAATTAGAAAAAAAAGTGCATTTTAAATATATTTAAATAAGTTATTATTACAGGGCTATAAGAATTCTTACTGCATCATGAATATCTTCTCTGGCAACAAAAATGAAGTGGTACTTAAATAAAAACCTCCCTCTCCATGATGTGAAGAACTTCCCTCGTATAAAATACTGGGTTTAAAAAGCACGTGTAAGAACTCAAACTCCAATATCACCACTATGTCATGTCACAAAGCACATGATATTTCTTCCTCCCTTTTCTCTAGTTTGGGGAAATCGCCAACAAAGATGACCTATCCTTGCCATCTTGCAGATTTTAGGTGCTTATAAGGCAAATATAGAAAAAGAGACTAGGAAGGGGATTGACCCAGGTCCAGGAAAGTCCCCAGGATTGGAAGGCTGTGCTCACTGCACACTGGAAGGCTAAGGAAACCCCTGAGGCAGAGGCTGTGCCTGGGTGGGTACTGCAGACTGAGCTGACGGCATTGAGGTGGACACCCATAGTTAGACACAAAAGCAGGAACAGATAGGAAACAGCACTAAAACTGCTTCCTCTGTCGTCAACCAGCAGCCTGAGTTTATTGTGCTTTCTTTTACTTCATCAGTTAAAGGGAAATCCAAAGGGAAAAAAAAATCTACAGTGAAAAAAGTTCAGCAGGATGAACCTACTACTGCCCCTACTTCGTCCCGAACAAATACAGATTTGGAAGCAAAATCAAAGGAAGAGAGACCTTTGTCGAAGGTAGGACAGCTGAGCTCCCACTGAAAAAGTGTCCACTCCTGCTCTTCCACTTCTTGCCTTTTAATGAACACTCCAGTCTCTATTTAGTCCAAGATCATAGTGAAAATGAGGTTCAGCTTATTGGTCTCCCATTTTGTTTCAGTACTGCTGTGCACTGAAACTTAGGTATCATAATCCCCCATGACGCAAATATGAGATCCTTACCTTTCGTAAGATATGTGCTCAAGGAGCAACCAGTTCAGGGCAATGGCTTGCCAATGCCTATTGACAGATACTGAGTCCAAATTTAGATTTTCCAAATCCAAGTCTCCTGTTCTTCCATCACCAGAAATGAGTACAGGGGTGACATGCATATACTTTTTCTCCTCTGTGAAGCAGTCATGTACACCCACTGCTTACCTTCTGGCCATCTTTTCAGAGGATGAACTACACCTCCCTGGAGTTCCCAAGGGTATCAGTAAATTAGAATCTGTTTATACAAAAGGACTTTCTTGTCTAAAGATGTGGTGCTTCAACTAACATTAAACTCCATTACCAAAGTTTGGGAGTGTGGCTCACTGGTAGACCATCTAATTAGCATGCACAAGACCCTGGTTCAATCAACCAGCACCAAAAAAGAAAAACTACCTTTACTAAGACAAAAAGGGGGGTGGGGACCTTCTTTCAGGAAAATAAAATCAAGAAATCTGAAGACCCTGAGGGAATGCAGCTTCCCCTGGAGCAGAGTCAGTTTCTAGCACCTTCAGCAACCAGCAAACAACAAACTGAGGGCTGTTCCCAGACGCCTCATGGGCCTCCACCAACACCACCCAGCACTCCGCCAATCAAGGTACCTCTTCCTGTTCTGAATACTTGTCCTTGCCCACTCCGTATTTCAGGGGTCATTATATCCTTAAGGAGCTTCTCCTCATCCCCTACTGTCCACCATTCCTTCCTACAATTAACTCACACATTCATTTATCAAATGCATATATCGAGATCTCAGTGCTCTTTACAAGGCACACGTTGATGAAATAATTCCTCATCTCCACGTGTTACTTTCCTGTGTTGGTCCAGGAGAACCTGGATGTGGCTAGGAGGGTGGCCAGACAGGCGAAGAAGAATACTAGTGTGTTCATTTTTCCATTCCACTTTCTTTTCAACACTTTCCTGTTTGCTCCCTAACAAATCTTCTGAGTTAATTTTCAGCAGTCTAGGCTACTCCATGCCAGGGCTTTTGGCCTGTGCTCCCATTCCTGTTTGGGGGTTCCTTAAAACTGTCTCCTTAGCCAGATATATTCTCCCAGCATAATCAGTTCTTCAGACAAGAAATTACAGAAACCCTCCCCTCCCCAAACAGCAGATATTGGCCCTATTCCTTTCCATTTTAGCTTGTATCCTACTGTAGTAAATCAGTGTCTTCCTTCTGCACTAGATGATAAGCTCACATGATAGGCAGCTGTACCAGAGGGGAGAAAACACAAAGGTGGAAAAGTGAATTCACACCTGTATCAACTCCATCATAATCTGCTTTTTGCTTTGCCCCCACCCCCCCTTTTTTTTTTTTTTTTTTTGCCTTGATGTGTTTCCTGTGGTTACCAGCGACCTAAGATTAAAAATCCTGTATCTTTGGTGAATGAGCAAGAAAAATTTTCTTCAAGTCTTCAGAAGGGGCAGGTAAGAGCAGAAGTTAAGTCAGTCTTCTCTACCGTAGTTTCTAGCTCAAGACTCAGGCTTCCTTTTGACACAGGCTGTAAACTCACCACTGAGACACAGTGAGGTGGAAGACAGTCTTCTTATACAGACAGTCTTCTTCTACAGAGAGACTTTTGATCTTGGGCTTGGTTTTCTGCTGTATTTTTTTATTTATTCATTTATTCGTGGGCTCACAGGATTTAACTTAACCAGTAAGCCAAATATCCAGTCTTTTTTGCTTTTGATTTTGAGAGAGGGTCTTGCTTAGTTGCTTAGGGCCTCGTTAAGTGGCTGAGACTGGCTTTGAACTAATGACCCTCCTGCCTCAGCCTCCAGAGTGACGTATTACAAGCTTGTACCACCACACCGGGCCTTTGTTGTTATGATTGTTATTAGTTCAAAAAATCCATATTTCCATCAATAATCTCTCCTGAAAAGTCATAGAAATCAAGGCTCTGTTTTCTTGTCTGTTTGTTTTTCAGGAGCCTGGAGAACAGGAAAAAATTTGTGTATTTCCTTAATGGAAAGGTTTAGTCAATACACGAAATTCATAACCACAGTTGACTTTGCTCTGAAATTTCCTCCCGTATAGCCCAGGAGGGTTGTTTACCAAACACACACCTAAAACCTGTGTTTGATCAGGTTGTTATAGGTCAATTGGCAGCAGATGTAAAACCCAGGTTCACGTACATTATCTCATTTCTTATTTATAATGCCATATGAAAATGGTCTTGTTAGTCTCATTGTACATGTGAGAAAATTGGATGCATAGAGGTTAAAATCTTCTACAAAGTCACACAGGTAGCAGATATTAGAGCCAGAATTTAAATCCAACCATCTTTGAACTTTAAATTTTGAATGTTTTATGATCATTGATCAAATATAGGGTAAGTGTGCAGACGATAAAATGTCTCCAATTTAGTTTTGAACACTTTTGAATAGACCCCGTAGTGTTTGGGTTGGTTACTGTGGCACATGTGCCTGGGGTGGTCAGAAGCTGTTCTAAGGAGCTGCACTTCAGGACAGCACCCTTCAAGCAGTTCTCTCACATCTGTTAACAACTGGCACTTTGAAAGTCAGATGACTGAATGCTGTCAATCTGTCAAAACTGGTCAGTTCTGTGTCATGCTGACCAATTACAATGATGTTTAATGGACTTCCATTAGTGTAATCAAAGGTTGCAGTACCATATGATTTTAGAGAGATTTCCCTTTATTACTTGAAAATGTGCAACAATGAAGCTAAAGGTAATGCTTTAGGTAGTATGTTGAATTGTGAATGAAACTACAAAACCAGAAACTTTCTGACTTCCTGATCTACACTGCAGAGTAGCAGGATCCTGCCTGAGGAACTGTGAATTTGAGGGACCTGGTCTGTTGCAGTTATGATCAGACACCTGAAGGGATGGAGACCTGTGTTTCCTATATCACAAAGAGCACGGGACAGGGACTGGTGCCTGCATTTGCTTGATTGGATAGACTTAGTTACAAAATTCCCACAAGTGTTATTCTGCCTTGCCCACCCCCCTAAAAAAATAACCCTGAGTTCTATCTAACGAAATGTTTTAGGCCAGTTTCATGGGACCCACAGAATGAGTATTACATCCCAGGTCAATGAAATTCCAATCCTTTCAGATTTTAACATTTAAAAAGAGGATTGGGAGGAGAGGAAGTGTTGGAGGTATCTGAATATGTGCTATTATTCCTCCTGTGACTCAGGAGAAAATCTGTAGCGTGAAGGCTCTATTTACAAAGAAAAAATGAAAACAAAAGATTCGTTTCATGTGATTTTTAAAACCATTAAACAAACAAAAAAAGTAAAGAAACCTGTTTTCCTTCAGGAAATGGAAGCTACAAACAGCAAAGCAAATAACATGAAGGAACAAGAATCTCAGGGACAGCGTAGACTTACAGGACTGTCAGAAGTTGGCATAAAACCATTTCAGTATATTCTCCTGACTCCTCAGATCTGTCCAACACCACCAGCCAGCAAGCTCCAGACTCCTCAGATCCCCCTTACACCACCAGCCAGCAGTCTCCAGATTCCTCAGATCCGTCCAACACCACCATCTGGCAGAATCGACACTACACTCTTATCATTAACATCACCCAGAGAAATCCAGACCCCTCACTTCTCTCTAACACCATCCAGCAGAGTCCAGACCCCTTACATGCCTCCCCCAAAACCATCAGGCAGAATCCAGACTCATTTTTCTCCAGCATCATCCAGAGAAATCCAGAGTCCTCACTTATCTTCAGCATCATCCAACAGAGTCCAGACTCCTCACATACATCCAACATCATCCAGCAGTCTCCAGACTCCTCAGATGCCTCCAACAGAAACATCCAACATAATCCAGAATCCACAGGTGTGTCCAGCAATACCATCTACCAGTCTGCAGACTCCAAAGAAGACTCCAAAATCTTTCAGCAGTTGCTCACCCAAGGTAAAAGTTTCCTGTTCCCACAATATAATAACAGAGATTAACAAACTTGGAAGAGTTCCTCACACATTTATATTGTTCAACTGCTCATTTTTATTGAGTATATTTTGAGATCCTATCATACATTTGAATTCTAATTCATATAATGCTCCATTCCATCAGAGTAATATATGATTACTAGTGAACACTTAATCTTCCCTATTCCATAAGGAGTTAAATTGGATATATTATTTTACTAATCTATAAAGATAGTACCAGTTGAAATTGCTCCCTAAATCTTCTCATTTTTTCACTACCTGAATTATACTGTCTGCCATTGTTGTTGAGATTTTCCCTAGTTCTGCCCAATTAATGTTTCCTTGAGGATCAACATTGAGAATCTTCTTGAGGTTCCTTAAGAATCAACACTGAACCTGACCATGACTCTGGATTCCCTTTCTTAACTGTGCCTGTGTTTTTGCTGTGTACTTTCTAAATAGAATCCAAGATTGACAACTATACCTAAAGACGCTTCCATAGAATGTGGTTACCAGAAGGGCCCCAAAGAAGTGATGGTGTTGAAAGCAACAGAACCATTTACATATGATGTCAAAGAATGTGAGAAAAGGATGTTTCATGCTACAGTGGCTACTGAGAGTGAATTCTTCCGAGTGAAGGTTTTTGACATCACCTTGAAGGAGAAATTCATCCCAAAGAAGGTTATTGCCATATCAGATTATATTGGCCGCAATGGGTTCCTGGAGATATACGGTGCGTCAAGTGTGTCTGATGTGAGCGCTAACAGAAAGATGGAGATCTCATGTAGGCTAGTTCAAAATGCCAATGCAACTCCTAAAATTGAATATCTTTGCTCACAAAGTACAGTAAAATACGTGAATGGGGTGTACACCGTGTATAAGGTAAGCCACAGCACTATTTCAAAAAATTTCTTCTGTAAATCTATATTTTAGAATCTTAACTTGCCAGCTGGAGTTGGGTCAACTTACTGAACACAGGAAATCAAGGCCTCACTGATCAGGGATAGGGAAGTGGAGACTTCCCACTTCAGAGTGGGGCACAGTAAGTCTCAGAACATCTCTCTTTTCAGGATATCACCATGAAAGTTCTTCAAAAAGAGATTCACCAAGAGTCTCTGGCATTTTAACAGATATTCTGATACATTAATAGTCTCCCTGGTCTACAATGGTATCTAGTTCTATGTCTCTCAATACATATATCCTGAGGATTTTGCTTGAGTTTTTCCATCTGTATCAATGACAACTTAATTGTAAATAAGGAGTTGACCTCCCAAATCTAGATCTGGTTGTGGTAACCAGAATAAGAAACCAAGTAGATTACTCTGCCCTCGGATGAGGTGACATCTAACACCCAGATTCTGAACAGCTGAACTCTGACCTTTTAAAATACACTCACCTTGTCCCATTCATTACTTTTCATCAAGAGATTATTAAACAACTGACTTCTGCATCAAATCATAAGAGAAACATAGAAGTTGAAAGACTGGAGACCTATAGTTTAATCTCTCAGTTTACAAAGGACAGTGAAATGCAAAGAAACTTGGTGAATTCTTAGACTTAAGAGTCTTTCAGTCCCAATGCACCATGTAAATAGTAGCCTTAGCTGAGTTAACTGCTTGTTGGAAATGCATTAATCTGCTATTTATGTCTTTGAGAATGGTCTTTTTTCTTCTTCTTTTTGGTAGTGGGGATTTAAACCAGGGTTGCTCAATCACTGAGCTACATTCCTAGCTCTATCTATCTATCTATCTATCTATCATCTATCTATCTATCTATCTATCTATCTATCTATCTATCTATCTATCTATCATCTAGCTATCTACTTAAGGCCTTACCAAGTTGACCAGGTTGGCCTTGAACTTGTGATCCTCTGACCTCAGCCTCCAGAGAAGCTGGGATTGCAGGGATGTACCACCACACTCAGATGAATGTGGCTTTTTCTTTTACCTGGGCTGTTTTCTCTACACTCTGTTTAAACAATAGTACATAAATATGTGACTGCAGAATTAATGAATATAATGAGATAACCTTGGGACTATATGGTCTGGATTTAATATTTGGAGAAGAGGAAGTTAATGGAGAATATAGAAAAGAAAATTGTATATTGAGATAGCAATCTACTTAAAGAGGAAATGTAATAGTCTTTCTCAGGCTCCCAGTGAGCCTTAAGTGGCCTTTCCTCTCTTTTCCTGTGGAGGTATCAAAGAGACCTACCAAGGTAAATCAGATTTCTCTCTATACAGCAACTATGCCAATGTGGCAACAGTACAAATTAGGAAGATAATAAGGTCTTCCAGAATAACCTTACAGATGCAGACATTAAATTAGGAAAGACTGAGAGATCTCTGGTTGAAAATATCTTAAGGTTTTGGTACCTGTGATTCTGAAACTACAGATCCATTTATCTTGTCAGAGATGAACATTTTCATTTATATCCTATATTTGTCAAATATGTGAGAGTTCCTGATACATTTCTCAGTAGATGAGTGATAATAATCTTTTGCAGAAAAATGAGAAGGGAGATTGTACTTACTATGAAATACAAGATAATACAGGGAAGATGGAAGTCATGGTGTACGGACGGCTGACCTACATCAACTGTGAGGAAGGAGATAAACTTAATCTGTTCTGTTTTGAATTGGCCTTCAATGCAGATAAGTGGCAGCTGAGATCTGTATTTCACAGTTACATCAAGGTGGGTATGCTATGGGAATGTCATTCTTCCCAATGACAACTATTTTTTTATATTGTACTTTCAGGAAATTAAACTCTCTATGCTGTTAGATCATTCATGTGAGAAGAAAACTAAGCTCTGCCGATTTGTATGTATGAGCATTTTTGCCATCATTTTTTAAAGCTAATTATATTTTAATCATAATAAAGAAAGTAAATCGAGAGAGACTTTCAAGAGTCATTGTACCCTAGACTAAATAATGAAGATTTGTTGAATTAATCAAAGCAAGGAAATAATTTAATGAGAAATTTGGGTTCAATTAAGGAAGACTTGTTTCAAATTCTGGATCTTTGCTTTTCCAATTGACTAAAGATGTAAAACATAGGGAACTTCTGGGTCATCATCTATAAAGTGGGGGAAATATTTTTTAACATAAAGGGCCATCAACGGAGCCCATAAGAGACCTAAGTTACCAATGCTGACCTGAGCAAATCAGAACACAAGTACTTGCCTTTGGGGAAATGATAGATGACAGAGTCCATGCCTTTGTCATGCTGGTGCACACATTGATGCACAAGTCAGGGGACACTGCAAAAGGCAGATGCTGCGGTGCAGACAGATCACATGCAAGGGCTGACCTGTTCAGGCACACAGAAGCGCACCTGCTCTGAGACTTCTCTGGTCCAAACATTCCCTCAGCTGTTCCCAGAACAGCTTTTCTTTTCTTTTCTTTCTTTTTTTTTTTAAGACAGGGAATGCTTTATTCAAAACCCATCAGAGAAATGGACAGCTTGGGTCTGTGCCAATGCATTCATGTTTTAAAGCACAGGTCAGTAATTGTGTATGAGAGCACACAATGCTACATATAAATTAACTGATCATACCAAAACTTTTCAATGTTCAAATTAGAATAAGCTTCCCTGTAAAAGCAGCACCTTTGTGACATTTTAACTTCAGTATTCCTCTCCTTCTTCCTCACCCTCTCCTTCAACAGAATCTACACCAACCTCCTCATAATCTCTCTCTAGGGCAGCCATGTCCTCACGGGCCTCATAAAATTCCTCAAAAAAATATGGAACGCTTCACAAATTTGTGGGTTGTCCTTGCATAGGGGCCGTGCCGATCTTCTCTGTATCATTCCAATTTTAGTATATGTGCTGCGGAAGCGAGCACCAGAAAAGTTTTTTGTGCCCTCCTGTTCCTTCCAGCCCCAATGAGAACCTTCCACTCAACTCCTGCCTGTGGGTGCACCAGCTCTTCCCCTTCTGTTGCTGCCTGATACCCCCTGCTCTGCCACCTGCATTCATGCTTGATAAAAGTGAATAACGGATTTCCTAGTCCTAAGCAAGTGGGAGAAGGTGATTCCAAGGACCGGAATCAGTTAAAGGAGTTGAGTAGGAGTGAGAAAACACATAAGGTCCATGGTGAGGAGACAGCATGAGTGGAGGGAGAAATGTGTGACCAAATGCATCTCAACCTGTAACTTTCTTCTTCAAGGTTATCAAGACCGGAAAAAGCAAGAAAGGACCACTCAATTCCAATTCACATAAGGACACTTCACAAGAATCCTCCTGAAAGCCAGCATGCCATTGATAACAATGTTCATGGAGATAAGATCCAAGTACAGAAAAAAAAAATATATATATATGCATATATATTCAAAATATAATGCAAATAAAAACCAGCCTTGTGTGGGGGCTGTAGCTCAGTGATACTGTGCTTGCCTAGCAAGCATGGGGCCCTGGGTTCAATCCCCAGTACCACAAAAATAAATAAATGATAAGTAAGTAAAAACAAATACGATATTCATTGATTCTAGGAAATGGGAATTATTTCTACCAAGGCCTGAGGAATAACATGGTATTGTTTTGCCATAGACTGCGTCCTTTCTGATTGTTTCCTTTCTTATAGTTGACTCAGATGCTAATTAGGCACTGTTTTGCCTAATACTACTCTAATAACACACACACACATATGCATATATAATGTGTATAGATATATATATATACACATATCCTATACACTTATATAGTCATATAACTACACACGTACTTACACAGTTATGTATTAACTGGGTATACTCATCTACAGTTAGAAAACTGAAGTTCAAAGAGATTTTTGAAGTGTCCAAATCAGTTGCTCAGCTAACTAGGAACTGAGATCATGCTGGGATGTCAGCCTGCTAAAACTTCTTCTCAATTCAACCTTGACTTATGGACACCAAGGAAAGAGACTGCTTCATACACAAATGCTCTTTGTATTCTGAGTTGTCCTGATACTTCATGTAAACTTCCTGTAAACTTTGCTATTCTTGAGTCTTAGAAGGTTGCAATTTAAAGACTGAGTCACAGGTGACTTGCCCAGTGTCCCTGCTCTGCTTTCCTTCATGCTGGTTCCCCTTTGAACTTGTGATAACTGTGTCTCCAACTAAGATAATAAAAAAAAAAAAATCACATTCTGCACAAGAGTTTGCTTCTTTGTTTTGTTTTCACTTAAATAGCTTCATCCTCTAATTCCACAGTCCCACTCTAGCTTACATCCTTCTGCCGTGCCACTTATCAGACCTCCTCCTTGGGATTAAAGTAAACTAAGTAAAAAACCAAAATACAGAGCTGCTGCTAGATTTGGAGCCAAAGAGGTCAGGACAGCTTACAAAGATGCTAATCTGCAACCATGTTATAGACTGGGTGGTACCAAGCGGTTTTAAGGTGCCCAAGAGACAGACAATTGTCATTGCGAAGATCTCTGGGGTATCCCAATATGACAATGATTAGAAGAGTCCGAGTGAACCACTGGAGACCCTTCCCTTGGAGAAGGGTCTTCTGCACCCTTCAGAAGGAGAAGTGCTTCTGTTGGAGAAGCACTTTTCCACAGATCACCTGTGGAAAAACCACAGCCAGAGTCCCTGCACTCACAGACAGCCATCAGGACTTCACTACTGTGAAAAGAATCCAACTGAAGGGCTGGGGATGTAGCTCAGTTGGTAGAGTGCCTGCTTCGCAAGCACATAGGCCATGGATTCAATCCCCAGCACCACAAAAAAAAAAAAAAAAAAAAGAATCCAACTGAGGGGAACAAGCACATGGTGACCCACAACAAATATGGGGACACTCCTGAGCCTGTACACTAAACTACTGCTATCCATAGGAGCATCCAGCTCACAACATTGTACCCCGTGAGCAGTCAGCCACAGGCCCCTGAGCTGACAAATCAGAAACTGCTGGCAGTTTGGCTCCTGTGCCCCTCAAAGTTGGGAAAGATCCACAGGCAAGGTTCAACCAGATTTTCTCCACCTGGGCATAGTATACTATAAACAACTCTCATGTCAACTCAGATCATATAAATAACTCCTTAAGTTGAACAAAAATTATTAACCCAATGTCAACATTGTACCTTCAACCCTTTCTATTTCAAGGAATGAAATTGAAGAAACCATCAAAAGTCTACCAACCAAAAAAGTCCAGGACCGGATGGATTTTCAGTCAAATTCTAACAGACACTTAAGAAAGAAATAATACCAATCCTCCTCAAATTATTCCATGAAATAGAAAAGGAGAGAACTCTTCTAAAAAAATTCTATGAAATCAGTGTTACCCTGACACCAAAACCAGACAAAGATACATCAAGGGAAAAAACTTCAGAACAATACCCCCGATGAACAAACGGGCAATACTTCTTAATAAAATACTGGCAAACCACATACAAAAGCTTCATGTTCAAGTGGGGTTCATCCCAGGAATGCAAAGTCCATTCAACATATGGAAATCAATAAATGTAATGCAGAACATAAATAGACTTAAAGATAAGAATCTCACGATTATCTCAATAGATGCACAAAAGACATTTGGCAAAATACACCACCAATCCATGTTTAAAAGACCAGAAAAACTAGGGATAATAGGAACATATCTCAACATTGTAAAAGCTTTATATAACAAACCCAAGCCCAACATCGTTTTGAATGGAGAAAAATTTAAAACATTTCCTCTAAAAACATACAGGAGCCAGACAGGGATGTCCACTGTCATTATTCCTATTCAATATAGTCCTAAAAATCTAACCAGGGCAATTAAGCAAGAGAAGGAAATTAAGGAGATATTATAGAAAAGATTAGCTCAAACTATCTCTGTTTACAGATAACATGAGCCTATATTTACAAGCCCCAAAAACTCCACCAGAAAACATCTAGAACTCATAAGTGAATTCAGCAAAGTCAGGAGGAAACAAAGTCAACACCCATAAATCAATCACATTCCACATTCCAATGATGAATTTGCCAAAAAAAAAATCAGGAAAACTATTCCATTCATAACACTCGCAAAAAATTAAAATATTTGGGAATCCATCTAACAAAAGAGGTGAAAGACCGCTACAATGAAAACTACATAACACTAAAGAGAGAAATTGAAGATCTTAGAAGATGGAAAGACCTCCCATGTTCTTTAATAGGCAGAATTAATATTGTTAAAATGATCCTACTACCAAAAGTGCTATACGTATTCAATGCAATTCCCATAAAAATCCAAATAATGTTCTTCATAGAAATAGAAAATGCTGTCATGAAATTCACTTGGAAAAATATGAGGTTCAGAAATCCCAAAGCAATCCTTACAAGGAAAGCAAAGCAGGAAGCATCACAATACCAGGCCTCAAGTTATATTACAGAGCTATAGTAACAAAAACAGCATGGTACTGGCACCAAAACAGGCATGAAGCTCAATGAAATAGAAGACACAGAGACAAATCCATATAAATACAGTTATCTCATACTAGACAAAGGTGCCAAATTCTACGTTGGAAAAAAAGATGCCTCTTTAACAAATGGTGCTGGGAAAACTGGAAATCCATATGGAGTAGAATGAAAGTTAACCCATATCTGTCACCCTACACAAAACTCAACTCAAAGTGGATTAAAGACCTAGCATTAGAACAGAAACCCTGCACCTGTGAGAAGAAACTGTAGGCTAACACTCCAACATGCTGGCTCAGAAACTGACTTCCTGAAGACTCCTAAAGGACAAGAAGTAAAATAAAAAATCAGTTTATAAGATGGCAACAAATTAAAAATCTTCTTCACAGAAAAGTAAACAATCAAGAGCATGAAGAGTAAGACTACAGAATGGGAGAAAATCTTTACCAACTGCTCCTCAGATGGGACATTAATTTCTAAGATATCAGCGTTCAAAAAATGTAACACCAAACCCCACCCTGCTAAATAACACAATCAATAAATGGGAAAGGAACTAAGCAGACACTTCTCAAAAGAGGAACTGTAAATGGTCAATAAATATACGAAAAAAGGTTCAACACCTCTAACAATTAGAGACATTCAAATCAACACTACACTTGAGGGATCCAAGATGGGGAACTAGGGGGAGGTTGTATTCCTTATCACTCTGTGACCAGGGACTCAAGCAAAGGAAATACTGTTTCTATGAGAGACAGCCCTCACTGCCCACTGATCCCCTATTCTTTGGCCCCCATTTGCCCACCACGATTACCAACTCTCTGCCAGTATTGTAAGCTCGTGGCCCACAAATGATGGAGGCAGGAGATGGCACGCAAACCTTGGATCAGCAAGCTTTCCTTTACTCTGCAGCAAAGTCCATGGATCACACATTGGAAGGTCCATTTTCTGGGTATGGAGCTGGCCACTGAGTTACAGAAGGAGTCTGGGTTTTATAGTTTCCTTGAAAACTGTGGACATGCAGTTTGATAGTCAGGGGCTAGCTGCACAGGTTAAAACTTTAACTTAGGAGGGTAGTTATAAAAAAGGTTGAAACTCATTGTTGTCTGGGGAGATAGGAATCCAGATTCCGAGGGATGAGTACTTAAATCTTGCCCTTTGTTTTACTTTCTCTGGGATCCATTGTTTTCCAGAGTTTCAATATTTGCTATGCCTCCATTTTGGACTAATTTGCAATGTGGGAAGGTCAAGGTTCAGGGTCCAGCATTCAGTATCCACCCTTTTCCCTCAGGGCCCATTGTTATTAGGAAGGGAGGTTAATCTTTGGCTGGTTTCCCCTTCTTCCTCCTGAGCTGACCTCTCACTGTTTTTGGGGGGCTATCTTGCAGGAAAATTATTTTCCATAACAGTTCAAGTATATCACCCACTTTTTCTGGGCAGATTACTTGCTGACCACTGCTTTGCCCACTGGGTACCCATTTGCTGGCTTTTTGCCTGTACATCCCCACCTTTATCCTGCACATCACCTGACACCAAAACACCAACCGCCAACACCCACCAAGTGCCTACTGTTTGCCTGCAGACCACCCACAGACTGCCTACAGAGTACCTGCTGCCAGGAAGTCCATTGTGAGGGTACCTGCAGGTATGGTTGCACACAGCCACCACCGTCTTGAGACATGGGCCAGGACCTGGGAGTCCAGGGCCAAGGGGCCTGCAGGATTGCCACAGCCACCCCCTCCATCTCAGGGTGCAGCTGCCTCAGTCTGGGCACACTGGATGAGTCCTAAAAATATATTGTCAGGCTACCTGCAAGTCAGAATGTCATAGAGATCATGGGACTGCAGCAAGGCAGAGGCTGGGGAATCTGAAGCCCAGGTCCATCAGATTGCAACTGGATTTGTGTGGGTCAGACTGGGTCTGGCAAGGCTGTAGAAAGCTGAAGACTAGAGGTAGTTACCTGCGGGGAGCACAGGTTGGATAAACTGGAGAAAACTCAGCTCTCTCCAGCTCAGTGACTGCTGAAGGGTGTGGGGACAGAAGGGGTCAACTACAAGGGGTGGGAAGACTGGAAGAGGGCATGAGGGCATCTTGCTACCTGCTCACCCTGTCAAGCAGTCCAGCACCCACCAGCCTGAAGCTACTATCAAACTTCAGTTAACCCCACCTATCCACAGAGAAGGGAAGCTGAGAACATTTTTAAAAGCCAACAGAAGCAATCAACAATTCTCCATAAAGACTGTCCTCCCCAACCCCACTTCTCTACCATCTTTGAATCCAAATATTTTTCATGCATCAATTTATTGAAGAATGGGATATCTGAATAGTATATTACAGATTGTTTGTTCTTATATAGTTATATTTTTAAAATGTGCATATATTTTTCCTCTCACTTATCTGTCTCTCTGGATTCTCTTTCTCACTTCTCTTACGCTTACAGTCAATCTCTGTTAAGTCCTCCTTTGCTCTTATAATAATTTTTTACCTCAATCTTCTCTCCCTCTCCCACATAAACATCACATCCTACACTACTTCTGTTCCCTCTTTGTCCATCATTTGAAATGGTAAACTTTTTTAGAAAATTTACTGTTTATATTATAGTAAAGGATACTATAAGAAGTGAAATCCAAGAGAAAATACAGCAAGTGAAAGACCACTTCAATAAAGAGTTAGAGATTGTGGGGGAAAAAACAAACAAACAGACAAACAAACAAACAAACAAACAAAAACAAGCAGAAATCTGCAAAATGGAGGAATCAATAAACCAAATGATAAATTCAAATAGAAAACATCACCAACAGACTAGACCACTTGGAAAACAGAACCTCAGACAATGAAGACAAAATAGATATTCTTGAAAATAAAGTTGACTGCACAGAAGAGATGGTAAGAAACCATGAGCAGAACTTCCAAAAATATGGGATAACGTGAAAAGACCAAACTTGATATTTATCAGAATAGACGAAGGCATGGGGATACAGACCAAAGGAATGCACAATCTTTTCAATGACGTAGTATCAGGAATCACTGAAATCTAAAGAATGAAATGGAAAATCAACTGCAAGAGGCTTACAGGACACCAAATGTACAAAATCACAACAGATCCACACCAAGGCACATTACAATGAGAATGACCAACATGCAGAAAAAGGATAGACTTTTAAAGGCTGTGAGATTTTTAAAAAAAGTCAAATTACATATAGGGGGAAGCCAATTCTGATTTCAGATGGTTTCCCAACCTAGACTCTCAATGTCAGAAGGTTCTGGAACCTCGTATATCAAGCTCTAAAAGAAAATGGATAACAACAGATAATTTCATATCCAGCAAAACTAAACTTCAGATTTGAAGATGAAATAAATACCTTCCATGATAAACAAAAGCTAAATGAATTCACAACTAGAAAGCCTACACTACAGAACATTCTCAGCAAAATATTCCATGAGAAGGAAATGAAAAAAAAAAAAAGAAAAGAAAAGAAAAAGAAAACCACCAAAGGGAGGAAATACACTAAAGAAAGAAGTCAATCAAAGGAGAAACTAAGGCCTTCAAGAGGCTCACCTGCTAGGAAAAGACATTCAGAGACTGAAGGTGAAGGGTTGGGAAAAAAACATACCACTCATGTGGACAAAATACAGCAACTCTTCATGCTCAAAACACTAGAACAAATAGGGTTAGCAGGAACATACCTCGCCATTGCAAAAGCTATCTATAGTAAGCCCAAGGCCAACATCATTCTAAATGGAGAAAAATTGAAAGCATTTGCCCTAAAACTGGAACAAGACAGGGATGCCCTCTTTCAGTACTTCCCTTCAACATCATCCTTGAAACTCTAGCCAGAGCAATTAGATGAAAGAAATTAAATTGATATGAATAGGAAAAGAAGAGCCCTAACTATCACTATTTGCCAATGACATGGTTCTGTAGTTAGAAGATCCAAAAAACTCAACCAGAAAACTTCTAGAACTAATAAATGAATTCAGCAAAGTAAGAGGATATAAAATCAATACCTATAAATCAAGTGTATTTCTATGTAAGTGATGAACTCTCTGAAAGAAAAATTAGGAAAACTACCCTATTTACAATGGTCTCACAAAAAAA
The DNA here is from genome assembly GCA_020662805.1 of Glaucomys volans. Lineage (NCBI taxonomy): Eukaryota > Metazoa > Chordata > Mammalia > Rodentia > Sciuridae > Glaucomys > Glaucomys volans. Next base: position 5,456 of record JAJEJO010048591.1, on the reverse strand, counting down.
AAAAAAAAAAAAAAAAAAAAAAAAAAAAAACCACTTGGGAATCAACAAAAGAGATGAAAAACCTCTACAATAGCCTTGAAAACTACAGAACACTAAAGAAGGAAATTGAGGAAGACTTTTAAGATGGAAAGATCTCCCATGTCCGTGGATAGGCAGAATTAATATTGTCAAAATGGCCATACCACCAATGGTGTTATACAGATTTAATGCAATCCCCATTAAAATCCCAATGACATTTTTCGTAGAACTAGAAAAAGCAATCATGAAATTCATTTGGAAAAAGAAGAGAAACAGAATAGCCAAAGCAATCTTTAGCAAGAAGAGTGAAGCAGTAGGCATCAGAATACCAGATCTTAAACTATGCTAAAGAACAAGAGTAAAAAATCAGCATGGTATTGGCACCACAATAGACCTGTAGACCAATGGTACAGAATAGAAAACACAGAGACAAACCCACATAAATATGGTTATCTCATACTAGACAAAGGTGCCAAAAACATTCATTGGAGAAAAGATAGCCTATTCAACAAATAGTGCTGGGAAAACTGGAAATCCATATGTAACTAAATGAAATTAAACTTCTATCTCTCACCCTGCACAAAAATCAACTCAAAGTGTATTAAAGACCAGAAAAGAGCCTTGCGCTTAATAGAAAAAGTGAGACCAAATCTCCACCAGGTGACTTAGGAACAGACTTCCTTAACCAGACTCCTAAAGTGCAAGAAGTAAAATCAAGAATTGATAAATGGGATGGACTCAAACTAAAAAACTTCTTCTCAGAAAAGGAAACAATCAAGAACATGAAGAGAGATCCTACAGAATGGGAAAAAAATCTTTACCACATGCTCCTGAGATAGAGCACTAATCTAGAGGACATATAAGAATTCAAAAAAACTTAACACCAAAAAAACAAATAATTCAATCAATAAATGGGCTAAGGAACTAACAGACACTTCACAGTAGAAGAAATATAATCAATCAACAAACATGAAAAAATGTTCATCATCTCTAGTAATTAGAGAAATGCAAATCAAAACTGCACTAAGATTTCATCTCACTCCATTCAAAGTGGCAATTATCAAGAACCCAAGCAATAGTATTAGCCAGAATGTGGGGAAAAAGTTACCCCCTCATGCATTGCTGGTGGGACTGCAAATTGGTGCAACCACTCTGGAAAGCAGTCTGGAGATTCCTCAGAAAACTTGGAATATAAACACCATTTTACCAGCTATCCCACTCCTAGGTTTATACCCAAAGGAATTAAAATCAGCATACTACAGTGACCCAGTCACATCAATGTTTATAGCAGCTTAATTCACAGTAGCTAACCTAGATGCCTTTCAACAGATGAATGAATAAAGAAAATGTGGTACCTATACACAATGAAATATTATTCAGCCTTAAAGAAGAATGAAATTATGGCATTTTCAGGTAAATGGATGGAGCTGGAGAATATGATGCTAAATGAAATATGCCAACCCAAACAACCAAAAGCCAAATGTTTCTCTGATAAGCTGATCCATAATGGAGACAGAGGGGATGAAGGGACTTTGAATTGTGCAGAGGGTAATAAGGGGAGGGGTGGTGATGGGGTGATGGGAAGGACGGTGGAATGAGATGGGCACTATTACCCTATATACATGTATGAATACACTACCAATGTGACTCTGCACTGTGTTAAGCCAGAGGAAGGAGAAGTTATGCTCCATTTGTGTACAATGTGTCTAAATGCATTCTACTGTCATGTATAACTAATTAGAACAAATTAAAAGATAAAAGTTTCATTTAAAAAAAGTATAACCATGCAAATAAAAAAAAAATTCTGCACTGAGATTCCATCTCATTCTAGTCTGATGGCAATTATCAAGAATAAATGATGGAATGAGACAGACATCATTACCCTATGTACATGTATGATTACAAGAATGGTATGAATCTATATCATGCACAACCATAGAAATGAAAAGTTGTACCCCATTTGTGTGCAATGAATCAAAATTCAGTCTGTAAAAATAAAAAAGTAAAAAGTAAAAATTTTAAAATTTAGAAAGAATAAATGTTGATGAGGTTGTGCATAAAAGGGTACACTCACATTGTTGGTGGGACTGCAAACTGGTGCAACCCCTCTGGAAAGCAAAGATTTCCTCAGAACAACTAGGAATAGAACTACCATTGGACCCAGTTCTCCCACTGCTTGGTATATATCCAAAGGATTTAAAATCATCATACTACAATGACGCCACCACATCAAAGGTTATAGCAACATAATTCAGAATAGCTAAGCTATGGAACCAAACTTGGTGTCCTTCAACAGATGACTGAATAAAGAAAATGTGGCATATATACACAATGGAGTATTTCTCAGCCATTAAAAAGAATTACTTGATGACATTTGCCAGCAATGGATGGCTCTGAGAACTATCATGCTAAGTGAAATTAGCTAATCCCCAAAAAACAAAGGTTGAATATTTTCTGTGATATGAGGAAGCTAATCTACAATAAGCAGGTAGAAGATGGAAAAAAATAGAATAGACATTCTATTGGATAGACAATGGAGAATGAAGGAAAGAGGGGGATGGGAAAAGGAAATGAATCTGACATAACTTTCCTGTGTGCACATAGCAATATACCACAGTGAATCTCACCATTGTGTCCATCCACAAGAATTGTAATAAATAAATAAATAAACAATAAATAATGAATGGTATAAGTAAATGGTGGAAAGATCAGTAGAGGGAAGGAGTAACAGGTGGTGGGGGGAGGGGCATGGAAGTAGAGGTCCTGGGAATTAATTAGAAAAAGATACATACCATGCTTTTATATGTCTAAGTGAATTCTACCATCATCAATAACTAAAAAGAACCAATAAAAATTTAAATTAATAAATAGAAATTCAAGAACTGAACATTTTAATAATTGGAATTTAGAACTTCACTGGATTAACTTGAAAACAATTAAAGATCACAGAAGAAAAATTAAAATTGTAATATTGTATACTCTGAAGTGCAGAGAGAAAAACAGCTGAAGGTAAATGAATCAATCTAAGGGAACAATTAAACAATAATAGCAAGAACTCTTGTGCAAGTAATATGAGTCCCAGCCAGAGAAGAGAATAAAAATGAGAGAGGAAAAAACATCCCAAAAGATACTTCAAAAAAATTACTCACGTTTGAAAACATTGACTTACAGAAGGGAATCAACCAACTCTAAACAAAGTACAAAAAAATTATAAATAAAGTATAATGAACTATTAGGATAACAGTCAAACTGTTGAAAACAATGACAGAGAAAATATTTGGAGGGCCTAGAGAAGGATACTGTTGGAATATAAGACTCAGTTAACTTCACAAGGCTGAAATCTTTTTTTTTTAACTTTTTATTGTGATAAAAATAATAACATACAGAAAGTTTGAATGGTACAACTAATATTCATATATCCATCCCCTAGATTCAATAATGGTTAAGATTTTATCATATTTGCCCCCTTGCTCTATCTATTTCTGAGTCATTTTCTTTTTTCTTTCCTCTTTTTCTCTATTTCTTTTTTTTTTTTTTTATTTTAAGACAGAGTCTCACTAAGTTGCATAGGACCTAACTAAATGACTGAGGCTGGCACCTGGCAGTTTGATCAGATTTTGGTTAAATTTTTTTGGTAAGAAGTCATGTTCAGGGCTGGGGTTTTGACTCAGTGGTAGCATGCTTGCCTAGCACATGTTGGGCATTGGGTTTGATCCTCAGCACCACATTAAATAAATAAATAAATATGTAAATAGGTAAATAAATAAAATAAAGGTATTGTGTCATCTGCAACTAAAAAAATTTAAAAAAATAAAAAGAAGTAATGTTCAGCTGGACATAGTGGTTCATGTTTGTAATACCAGCAACTCTGGAGGCTGAGGCCGGAGGATTGCAAGTTTGAGGCCAACCTAACACTGAAATCTTACACAGTATGCTTTATTACCAACCAGAACTAAAGTAATAACCAATAACAATACCTAGAAAATCTCCAAATATCAAGAAATTATATCATGTATGTTAAAATAACTCATAGATCAAACAAGAAATTCCAAAGGAAATTAGAAAACATTGAACAGAAAGATGAAACATTATCTAAGCATGTAAAACAACAGGAAAAGCAGTGTTTGGTGGGAAATAATGTTGCTTCAAATCTTTCTGTTAGAAAGGCAAAGAGGAATTAAGCTAATTATATAAATTTCCATCTTTAAATGTTAAGTTAAAAGGAGAGCAAAGTAAACACTAAGTGAAAAAAGGATTAAATAAACAGATGAGAGCAACACTCACCACAAATTAGACAAAAATAGAACAAATTAACGAAGACAAACTTAGTTCCTACAACAATTAATAAAACAATAAACTCTGATGAAGATTAATAAAAATAAATTCAGTAGTGAAAAACAAAATATCACTATAGCTAATATTAAAACAATGAAATAATATTTCGAGGAACTACAACAGTAAATTTGAAAACTAAGATGAAATGAGCAAATTTCTTCTAAAACACAAGTTACAGAACACAATTACAAAAATTGTCACGTGAAGAATTTGAATATCTGAATGGTCCTGTGCCTATTAAGTAGAATGCTTCCAATAAACAGAAAGATTTCCACAAAGGTAACTGTTCATCTAGATGGTTTCATTCGTGAATCTGTTCAAAAAAATCTTAATGCCCTGTTCAAGAAATGAAGATAAAATAATTTATAGCATGATCTTGATATCAAATTTAAATAAAATATTTTAAAAAAGGGAATGACTAACATTCCTCATGAAGAGTAATGCCAAATACCTAATAAAACACTAACCAATTAAACCCAATAGTATACAAGAAATGATCACACTGCTGTATGAAAAAAATTAATTTATGCAAAGACATGTTCAACATTCAAAATTCAGTGTAGAAAATCTGAATGACAGAAAGAGAGCAGAATATGTTTTTCTGAAACATCAATTTGAATAATTGTCCACTTGTAAAATATGTTCCAAGAGGTAAGGTGAGGGCTTACAGCACTCAGGTGTAGCACATAAATAAGATCCACTAAAGAGAGCAGGAAGGACTGTTTGGCTTTTTGACATTTCCCTGCATCCCTGTTCTCAGGCACCACAGTATGCGGAGACAACCCTCCACTTAGTCAGAGGAAGGAGAAGACCATGAGAAGAACTGGACTGTGTTTCAGACCTCAAGCCCAGGCCTGTCTAATCAAACCACACTGGCCAGGTGCCCACAGCCCCAGATATATTCAGACCAATATCCATGAACTAAAGCATTAGGCCCTGGACAGCCCCTGGCACTACTAAAGTTTAGTATTTAACATTTATTAATGGTAAAAAAAAAAATAGGAAACATATAAGCATGTTGTACCTACCAAAAATAGCCAAAATACATTATCACTAATAGGTCTGGGGAGAATATTTTAGACTGAATGAATACATAAAAAAAT
>JAJEJO010048589.1:19237-33007 GCA_020662805.1 Glaucomys volans | reverse complement strand
TTAGGTCTGGGGCTTAGGACTTCAACCTAATTCAACCTTATAAATTCTGGGACAGGACATAATTCAATCTATAACATAGATAAACTGAAAAAACTATGTATACAAGGTAAAGATAAATACAAAGAAATATTCTAATATTTTCTTCCCCTAGTGTATTTTATTATTTAAAAAAACAGCCTTGTTGAGATCTGTTTCACACACCCTACAATGGACCTGTTGCAAGCATTTCAATGAACCCTAGTATATTCACAGAGTGCAACCATCACCCCAACCTAGAGCATTTCCACTGTCCCCAGAGGAACCCTGTACCATTAGCAGTTATTCCCCAATCCTCCCTAAGCTCCCGGCAACCACAAATCTATTTCTGTCCCTGTAAGTTTTCCCATTTTAGGTATTTTATACAAGTGGATTTGAACCACTTGTATTGTCTTTTGTACTGGCTTTGTTCACTTAGCATAACGTTTTCAAGGTTGATCCACGTTGTAGCAGGAGCCAGCGCTTTCTTCCTTTTTAGGGTTGAATAATATTCCATTGTATAGACATATCAGATTTTGTTTACCTGTTAATCATTTAATGGGCATTTGAGCTATTCTCACTTTTGGATATCAAGTATGGTGCTGCTATGAATATTTGTGTTCCAGTTTTTAATGTGGATTTATGTTTTGTTTCTCCTGGTCAAATAACTTAAAAGTAGAATTGCTAAGTCATATGGGAATTCCATGTTTAATCTTTTCAGAAACCTGAAAATTATTCTCCTAACTGGATGCCCCATTTTACATTTCTACCAACAATAGATGAGGGTTCCAATACATGCCCATCTTCCCCAACCTTTATCTTTATCTGTCTTTAATTAAAATCACTCTATCATATATGAACTATCTTAATGTTTTGATTTTGATTTACATTCTGATTAATTTACATTTCCCTAATCACTGATGATGTTGAGCATGTTTTCCTGAGCTTGGTGGCTATTTGTGTATCTTCTCTGGAAAATGTCCATTCAGAATAGGAAACACAGGAGAATGAATGGGACATCACTTTCCTATCTTCACATATGAAGACAGGGCCAGTGAAACTCCAAAGCATGTACATCCACAAGGATGGGAAGCTAGACTCCATATCTGTGTGATATGTCAAAGTACACTCTACTGCCATGTATGTCTAAACAGAATGAAAAAAATGTAAAAAACTTAAAAAATGTCTATTTACATCCTTTGTCCACTTTTCAGCCTTTTAAATTTTTTATTTGTTCTAATTAGTTACACATGACAGTAGAATGCACTTATACATTTTGACAGATCATACATAAATGGGGCATAATTTCTCATTTTTCTAATTGTACGTATTGTAGGATCACATCGGTCATGCAGTCATACATGCATATGAGTAATAATGTCTGTTTCACTCTAATATCCTTCCTACCCCCATGCCCCTTCCCCTCCCTTCACTCCCCTCTACCTAATCTATAGTAACTCTATTCTTCCCTTGTCCCCCTGCCATTGTGAATTAGCATCTGCATATCAGAGAAAACATTTTGCCTTTGATTTACTGAGTTTGGCTTATTTCACTTAGCATGGTATTCTCCAACTCCATCCATTTACCAGCAAATGCCAGAATTTCATTCTTCTTTAAAGTTCAGTAATATTCCATTGTGTATATATACTGCATTTTCTTTATCCATTCATCTGTTGAAGGGCACCTAGGTTGGTTCCATAGTTTAGTTATTGTGAGTTGAGCTGCTATAAACATTGATGTGGCTGTGTCACTGTAATGTGCTGACTTTATAAACCAAGGAGAGGGATAGCTGGGTCAAATGGTGGTTTCATTCCAAGTTTTCCTTTGTCCATTTTTAACTGGTTTGTTTGTCTTCTTATTGAATCATAAGAGTTCTTCACATATTCTAGATACAAGTTCCAGTCAGATAAATGATTTGCAAATCATCATTGCTCTCTCTCGTTCTGTGATTCATCTTTTTCATTTTATTGACACATTCCTTGACATAAAGGTATTTTAATTTTGATGAAATTCTTTTTTTTTTTCCTTTTTTTTTCTTCCTTTCACCTTTTGGGACTTTTTTTAGTTCTTTGAACTTGAGGTCATGGAGACAGTATGTTTTCCTCTAAGAATTTTATGGTTTTAGCCCTCATAGTTAGATCTACTTGAGCTAATGTTGTGTGTGGTCTGAGAAAGAGGACCATCTTTGTTCTTTGTAGGTAAATATCCAGATGCTCTAGCACCATTTGTTGAAAAGACTTTTTATTTTCCCATTGAATAGTCTTGGCATTCTTGTCAAAAAGTAATTTGTCTTTTAAAAGTATATAGCAACCATATTGTTATTAAATAAAGTCACCATGATCTATAATAGGGCTCCTTAGCTTATTCCAATCAATTGACAACCAACCATTCATCAGTTGGCAAAAAATAAGGGCTGATTTCAGATTCTCACTTTCTCTCCATAGACCTCTATGTCTATCCTGGATTACGATTCTGTCTCAATTTCTGTAGATTTGTAGTAGATTTTACTCAGACCCATGAATCCTCCACCTTTGTCCTTTTGAAGATTGCTTTGCCTATTTTGGATATGTGGCATTTCCACATTGAAATTTTAGTATCAACCTGCCAATTTCTACAAGAAACAAGCTAGCTGGGATTTCTGACAGGTATCACACCGAATCCATAATTCAATCTGAGGATTATTGCCCTCTTGGAAAGCTTAGATCAGCATGGATGTCCTTCACCTATTGGGTCCTCTGTAGTGTCTTTCAGTGGTGCCCTGAAGCTGGTGTTTCTTGCGTCCTGGGGTGGGACTCCCCATCGTCTGCTCTCTGGCTCACACTGAAGAGGCTGATCCAATACTTGCTGTATGATATTTTCTTTGCAGTCCTCCTCCTCCACAGCAGCTAAGTCCACTGTGACTCCTGGTGGCCCTGAACATGAGCTAGCGCCTCTGCTGAATGTGCTGTGTCCTGTCACTGGTGATGGCGAGGACACAAGCACTATGCTGAGTGGTTTCTCATCTATTATTTCAAATTTCCCTCCAAACATTCCAGTGTCACAGATGGAAAGCTGAGGTCCATAGTGGCACACATCTAAAAGGAGAAGAGCACATAGTTGAATCCTGGTATCTGGGACACCAACCTTCAGCTGCCTCCAGTCCTCCCTCCGTGCCATCTCCCAGGCAGCTGCAGAATTTTGCCAAAAATCTGCTCTTACATTCCCATTCACTTTGGCTGAACCCCTGTATGTCCTTGGGGAGAGGAGTACTTATAACTTGGCCCTGGCTGGCTGGGGTTCCTTCTCCAAATAACCAGAACAGCAGCTGTCTTCATTCTCAGCAGCGTTTTATAATTTTCATCCTTGGAACAAAACTTTCGTTTGAGAACCACACCCTTGCTCAACTCAAAAAAACATATCAGGCCTCATCAGAGGGTATGACTGTATATGTATCCCAGGGTTGAAGCATCAACAAGACCCACTGAAACAGAATTCCAGGGGCTAGAGGAACTTGTGAGGAATCAAGGAATCTGGTTTTTAATGAGAACTTCAGGTGATTTCTATGATGAGGATAACCTGAGAAATATTGAAGTAATGAACTCAACCATCAACCATTCATCCATCTACCCATCTATCCATCCATCCATCTATTCATTCATCCATCTATCCATTCATCCATCCATATGACCATCCACACATCCATCCATCCATACGTCCATCCACACATTCATCCAACCATCCATCTCCTCATATTTGATATGGAGCAGTACCAGCATCCAGCTTATGTGGCTGTTGTAAAGAGTAAATGAGAATATGCATGGGAAGTGCTTAGAAGAGCATCAGAAGAGCTGATTAGAATTTGCATTTGGGCAGCTCCCACGACCCTTGCATCCTCCGGGCTCTTAGGGATATGTCAGAAACAGACAGACAAGGCCTTGCCCTCCTAGGATGACCACAGCGCTGGAATAAGCACACGTTTTGGCATCAGACAAGACTGGATTAAATGGTCGCCTTGCTCTTATACTCAGATGTGAGCATGGACTAACTGGTGACCTTCTCAAATCTGAAATGGAGATAATGATAAAAGTATTGTTATTAAATAACAATCAGAATTAAATAAGATATGTAAAGCGCCTTGTATTAAGGGAATGCCTAGGTTTATTTTTTTCTCTTCTGTGATCTTTTTGAAAGAAATTAACATTGCTGACCTGTCGAAGTGGACAAATAATTGTAATAGTGATTCTGATGGCGGCCATGGATTGAGGGCCTACTATGTGCCTAGTTATTTACATTAACTCTCAGTTTCTAGGACTAAGAAACAGATATTTGTATGGTACTTATCCCACGCCACACACTGTTCTTAGCAATTATGCTGCTAATTATCTCACTTCATGCTCACAACTGTCATAAGATTTTGGCATAATTGTTACCCCTATTTTAGTATAGAGGAGACCAGGGCTCAGAGAGGCAAAGCCCCTTGCCCCAGGCTGCACAGCTAGTGAGTGGCAGAGCTGGAATTTGAAGCCATGTGTCTTTGACTCTGGGGCCATGCTTAATGGCCATATTACAGGCTTCCCACAGAGAGGGCTGGCCAATTCTCTACCCTGGAAGGCTTCACCCACTGCACACTAAGTCCGTTCCACTGAGCCCTGTGATGAAAATATGTTCACCCGCACGGCCCACAGAACCAGCCTGCCAAGTTTTCCCGCAGCCCGAGAATCTGGAGAGACCTTGGAGAGTCCAGCGGCCCCTTCTCCCTGGGCACAAGAGGAGCGGGAGCAGGTGGGAGGCAGGGTTACTTATTTCCCGGAGCCACTCCGCGCACAGCGGCAGGAAGATGAACAGGCCATTGACACGGCGGGAAGCTGGTTGCGCTCGGTGGTCAGCAGTGCAGGGAGGGCGGAAACGGGAGGCACCACCTGGGCGCCCCTGGCGGGGCAGATCATCGGGGAGACAGAGGCGCCCGATCAGCATCCTAACATATTTTTGCTTGTGAGATCTGTGCCAGGGCATCCTGATGGATGAAGCCCCATGGCGTCCGTAGCTGCGTGTGTGTGCACATGTGCGTGTGTGAGAATCCCGTTTCCTCTGTCCTCACGGTCTTTGTAAATCATCTCGTCCAGCCGATAAACTCCAGGCAGCCTGGCTGGGCCCCGTGATGCTAAGTGAGGCCATTCTTCTTTCTTGGTGGCTGCAGCCCTGCGGCTTGGGTGCCTGGAGGCTGGGAGCTGATCTGAAGGGGACCCATGGGGACAAGAGACATGCCCCCATCCTGGGAGGAGGAAAACCAAGAGACGGGTGGGAAGGACCAGCATGGGGCCATGTCTCCTGGACTGGGCTGGGAGCTGTCTTCTGGCCAGTAGCCAGACCCACGGGACAGGACCTGGGGGATCCCTGCCCCTCTGGTGCCCTGGGAAAGTCACAGTGTTTGGGATCCTGTCCAAAGCAGGGTGCTGCTTGGGTGTGCTGGAGGTTGGATATGGTTTGTCCTCTCTGAAACACAGCTGAACTTTAGCTCCCAGTGTGGCAGTATTGGGAGCTGGAGGGCCATCCAGAGGTTAGGTTCTAAGGGAAACCGGTGCCTTTCCTAGGGACTGAGTTAATTCTCGCAGTAGTGAGTGATTTCTAGTCATCCAGGGACTGATGAGTTACGGTAAGAGCGGGATGTCATAAAATGAGGCCACCCCTCATGTTCCGTCTCCTTCAACTGTGCCCTCTTGCCCTTCGGCCATGAGCTGAAGCACCACGAGGTCCTTGTCAGAGGCCCAGCAGATGAAGCTGCCTGACATTGAACTTCCAACCTTCAGAACTCATGAGCTGAATGAACCTCTTTCCATTATAAATGACCCAGTCTCACGTATTCTGTTATAGCAACAGAAAATGAACTAAAACAGGGTAAAATGGTCCCCCCAACCTGGTTTAGTTCCACTTTTCCCAGTTGCTGATCACAGCAAGACACCCACGACACTGCACTTCCTTAGAGAATGCATTCAGAAATACGATTGCTTCGTGATAAAAAGCTGCTAAGCATTGTAACTTAGCCAAGTATCCTCTCCATACACAATTATTAGCTCAATTCTTGTGCATAAAGTGATGCATCAATTTAGTTAAATAATTGAACCAAATTAGGCAATCCATATTTTTTCCCTTTTTCCCTTCACCTAAGTTGGTTTATTGTTTAATTTGGAACATTATGTGTCATACACATAACTGACGTAATGATTTGGGATAGATTCATTTTTAATCCATTAGCCAGTTAGACTGTTTAAAAACACCAGTATGGGAGTCAGACACACCAGAGTTACATCTTAGCACTTTCATTTCTAGCAGTGTGATTTGGGGAAACTTACTGAGCCTCTCTGTTCAAGCTTCATTTTCCCCACGTGTAGAATGAGAACGATAATATTCAGATGGACTCTATTGGACTGCGGAGGTTCATTGAAATAACACAGATAAAAAGCTTAGCCCATGTTGGCCCAGGGTCGGTTCTCAGCTGAGTGCTGGTCATTATTCTCGTGATGGTCACTGACATTGTCCCCTTAGAAGGAAGCGGTTGGGGTACCAGGTGGACTGTCAATCCTCCTTCCAGCCTTAGGGATGCTCAGGGAACGTCAGACTTTGGTATGCACACGTGGACGGTGTCTATTAGAGATAAAGGATGCTCTTGCTGTGACAGCTGTATGCAAATCACTGATCCAGCAATGTCCCCAAGCCCACCGTACCTGCCTTTGGGTTCTTAATTTGTCAAATTTAATTATAGGTGATGACATCATCTGTAATTTGCAGGCTGCCGCTGCGCTCAAGAGCAAGAGTGTGGCATGTGCACCTCCAGGCACGTCATTAGCAAGGTCTTCAAGCTGAGGGGCCTGAGACCTGTGGCTTCCTGGGGCCGACGAGATTCACAGCCACCCTGGCCCTCACCCCTGAGTGCCGAGTGGTGATGGAGGCTCGGGAGGCTGGCTCTGGGTGTCCACGCCTGCGTGATGCTCTCAGGCTAACATGCTGTTGTGCCGCTCACTCCGCATTCGTGCTTAAAGTAAAGCAGACCTCGTGCCTGGAGAGCCTGTGTCTTGTTGTGTGAGATTCAGTGACAACACAAAGCCCACACCCTCCCCAGTGGTCTGGGAACTGTTGAGATTTGCAGCTGGAAATATCTGGTAACTTGAGGGAAATTAGTCTCCTGGGCCTCAGACCCCTCTTCTGTAGGACAGAGATTAGAAACAGCTCTCAGAGTAGTCAGTAATTAAATGAGATAATACACATCAAATGCCTAGAACAATGCTTGCATAAAATTCTTAGGGTAGCGTCCTGGGCTGGGTCTAAGCAAGGGGAGGTTTTCCACAGGCGTCTCTCTGGCCTATCAGGGACCATCCTGGGGTCAGGAATGAAACCCTCAGTTAGCTACAAGCTTCCGCTTGTCCATCATTTTGCTGTCTCTGGACTCTGATGAGGGGCTTCCTAATCTGCAGACAAGGCACGAGTCCCATGAGGCCACTCCCTGCCCTGGTGTCTGGCAGATGCCTGCAACATTGTAAGGTGGAACTACAGGGCCCACGTCAGCAAGCCGTGAGGTACACCTAGGAGATGTGACCAAGTCACACAGGGCAGACCCGGCCAGGGAGTGTGGACCTCAGCCTCTGGGCAGTGGGCAGCCCTGGGAGGTTTCTGAGTGTGAACGAGTGTGAACAGATGCATGTCATGTCAACACTAACGCCATGATGGTGACTGACAGCCACGTTCTGAGCTTAGAATGTCAGACTGCTGGCCTGCGCTGGATGGACTGAGGGGAGGAATGGTTGGGATCTTTCCAGACTGGACACTTGATCCTCAATTCAGAGGGGATGGTGACGGTGGACTGGACACACCGACCAGCTCAGAGTGCACATGTGACAGTTCTGCCACTCACCCCATCCCTCCCGAGCTTAGGAAAATGCCCATCGAAGCCATTTCATCCCTGCGTCAGCACAGCCCGAGGAGTCACGGCTCGAGACGGAGGAACCTGAATTCGGTCTGCAAGGTGGTGTAGGTCATTTGCAGCTGGGTCCTAATGTCCCTGAGAGGATGGACTCGGAAGTGTCTCAGGCAGGGACGTTGCACAGATCCATGCCCGAAGCAGCTGATTGGAGACGCTTTTCTCCTGACTAGAGTCTGGGCTCTCCTGACCCGAGGGTCCCTGTTCTCCCCAGTGGAAACCTCCTTGGGGACTATTATTGAGAACTCTGGGTGGCCACTGGGAATGTTGTTTCTCTTCCACAAATCCGTCTCTTCCCACCACCACCAATCTCTCACTATGGAAGTTGGAAACCAGTGCATCCTCACAGACCTCTCTGCTGGTCTTACTGCGTCAGTCCATTTGTGGTTACTATAACAAAACACCTGAGGCAGGATATTGATCAAGAAAGAGACTTATGTTGCTCACAGTTTTGGAGGCTTGAGGACACGGTGCTGGCCTCCACTCAGCTCTGGTGAGGACCCTCTTCTCTGGATGACATCAGGGTGCATCTCATCGTGGCAGGACATGCGGGTGGGAACAGGAGATCACATCTGGAAGCCAGAAGCCAAGGAGACTGGAGTCCCACATGGCCTTCCTGAGGACCCCTTGCTGGGTCTCCCTCTTAACATCACCACACTGGGGACCAAGCTTCTCACATGTAAACCCTGGGGACACACTCAAATCATGTCCAAATCATAGCACTGACCAGTCACCAAGCTGCCAGAGCAAATCCCCATGAACTCTTAGATCCACCCCCATTGCCACCATGAGGCAGGTGTCAGTCATTCTGCTCAGACAAGGGCTGACAGACCACCTGAGCTCTCCCTGCCCAGCTCCTGCTTCTCCCAGTTCTTGGTCTTCACAGCGGAAACACCACCTGCAGGACTCAGTGTGATGCACACTCCCTGGAGCAGACCCAGAGCCCACGTCCTGCACTCCAGGCAGCTCAGTCCTGGCCCCGTCCCTGTGCTTTGTTCTCCAGCTGTCACTCCTCACACATCTTATCCATGCCCCACCCTCACCCAGGTCCCCAAGGCACCAGTCTCTTTCAGGTTCTTCCAGGACATTGATTCCTCCACCTGTCACTGTGACAGGTGCCCCCTGTCCCTTTCCATGTCCCCACCATCATGTGGGGCTGGGAAGCGGGGGCCCACATCCCTGGGAGTCCTCCAGGGCTGGCTCTGCTGTCCCCACTGCGATGGATGGACTTTCCAATGCTGCCCTCCTGGGGGCATTGACTGACATATAAATCAAAGCCCAGTTCATGTGAAGGGAAGCCCCAGCTGGCTTCCACGGCGGGATCATGAAACACCTCCCGCCCGGGCAGAGACTCCTGCAAAATGCCAAATGATCTAACCCTCCACCAAGGAAGCCTGGCTTTGTCACTTCTGCTGGCATTTCCCTGGGGGTGGCCCTGGCCCTGGGCTCACCTGGACTACCTCCCAGGTGCCTGTCACTGAGGTGGACGACTTAGGGCTCCTGAGGGAGGCAGGGAAATGGACTTTAGTGAGTGCCTACTGTGTACCAGGCACATTCCTGTAACATACTGTTTTAACCATCACAGTTGGTGGGGCCCTTGGTGTCGTCCCCACCACATGACCTCTTTCCCATCCACTTTCTGAGAGGGAGCACTACCTATTGCCGTATAGCAAACAACCATGAACTCAGAAGCTCACAACAAACTCGTTAACGTTTCTGCAGGTCGAGGGTCTGGACACAGTCAAACCAGATCCTCTGCCCGGGGTCTTCTGAGGATGCAAAGTGCTGGCCAAGGCAGTGGTCTCATCTGGGGCTCGAGTGGGTTAAGATCTGCTTCCGAGCCTGTGGGTGGTGGACAACAGTCCATTCCTAGTGGAATGCAGAACTGAAGATCCAGCTGCCCACATTCTCTTGGCCAGAGACCCTCCCTTCCTTGACACAGGGGCCGCCCCAGGTAGCCACTTTCTTCTTCCAAGCCTGAGAGAGAGAGAGAGAGAGAGAGAGAGAGCGCCTTGAAGCAAGGAAGAGGTTACAGCCTAAAGTGACATCATCGCAGAGGTGACGGGATCCCACTGTCCCGGCCGTATTTATTGGGTAGAATACACTTGGAGCTCCCACTCACACACAGAGGGGAGGAAGTATCCCACAGGCTTGAGGACAAGGCATGGTGATCACAGAGCCACCCTGGAGCTGAGCTACCTGCCCCATGAGGTGAAGGGACTTGGGGCCACTCGCTGGTCAGCCAAGGAGCTGGGACTGGACGGCAGGGCTGTGCCTAGGCTCTGCCATTCTCTCAGTTGGTTCCCAGCATGCCGCGTCCAAAGCCAAACTCTGAGCTCTTGCTGGGAGACACTGACCTTGCTGCCTGGGCCATTCATTCATCCTCAGGGATGCTGAGGGTCATCAGCACCCAGTCATTCAACCAAGGAAGGAAAGGGAGGAGGTTCTTCAAGGAACAACTGTGGGGTCATCACCCCAAACAGAGATGTGGCCTCTATGTGTCAGGGCTGGCATTCCCTGAAGGAGCCCAAGTGACTCTGATCCACTACAACCTTTGGAAAAAAACTCACGAGGCCACTCTGGGTTACCCCAGAGTGGTAATGCCATCACAGGTCTCTCTCCTTGAGGTGGCTCTTTCACCAAGAAGTCCATGCCATCTGGGTTATTTATCAGAGTCTGGCTGCTCTGTTTTATTTTTACATTGACACTCATGACTACCAATTTGATGTTTGGAACTCTTCCAGCTCTTCAATTCTGAACAAGACTTGTGCTCAGTCCTATATGGCTGTCATGTGTGGTTGTTCAGGTTGTACACCAAGTAAAGGATGCTTGACTGAGTGAGTGGATCATGCAGAAAGTCAGCACATTGAGACCAGCATGATCATGGTTGGCATCACTTTCCCTTCTTTGGGCAACAATCCCCGTTGTGTTCAGTTTGGTTTTCCTTTAGGAGCCTCCTTCCTCATTTTCCAGACTTTGTAACACTCCTTGAGCCAGGAAGGACTGGTTCCACCTGGAGAAAGGGTCACCTTTTTCCAGTTCACACACATAAGCCCCTCCAGGCCTGCAGCACCCTTGATGACAATTTTCAGGGCCGAGCCTTCTGCTGAACTGGGGTACTGTCAGAATTTGCCCAAGTTGATACTGAGAACAGGCAACTCAGAGTTTTAAAAACCAGCCGACAGCTACCCAGTTGCGGAAGTTCTGCTTTCAACATGCTGTGCCTAAATTCCTGAGTCCATATGCAGAATCATTTTGCCTCAGAACCTGCAGCTCCAGCAGCCATGTGCCTTTAAATCAACCTTAAAACCCAGAGCCAAGACTGGACTCGATGATGATTTTCAGAGGGAAAGCCGGTGCCAGGTGGTGGGTATTGAAAAGCCACATTTAAACGATGCAGTCAACACCAGCTGTGGTCCAGGAAACCCCACCCGTCCAGGGACCGCCTGAGGTGAGACCCATGCATGACTGTGCTCTGTCCCCGACAAATCGCCTCCTTCCAAATGCGGAGTCCAGCAGACTCAGAAGTGGTTTTCAAGGTGAGGCCCCTAGACCCCCGAGCCTGGAACAGGGTCCTTCACAAAATTGCAGATTCTCACTTGCTACCCACACCTACCAAATCCAAGCATTTTAGGAGAGAAAGGCCCAGGAATCTGAATTCTAGCAAGTCCCCAGGTGGTTTTAGTGTTCAGTGCCCTTGCAGACCACCACTGTGTGAGGCTGGCAGTATTTTAAGGGTCCCTGGACTTCTGAAATCCTTGGCTCAAGGCAGAATATATTTTTTTAACCAGATCACTCTAAGTTTTGGTCTCCAGGAGAAACCTCTGGAGATGCACTCAGCAGAGTGAATCTCCTTGTCCCTTGTGGTCCTTTCGATACTTGACAGGCATTCCTCAGCCCACCCCATTTCTCCCAATTTCCTGACAGCTCCAACCACCTTCAACAGGAACTCTTAAGTCCACCCTGTATCAGAACCAGGGGGAAGATTTGAAAGTGACACCTACCTGGTCACTTGGTAGGTGGCTTGCTTCCAAATCTCATGGCCTCACACCACTGATTTCAACAAGTAGGAAGCAGAGGTCAGGGATCTGATGGGGAGGTAGGAGCCATGGTGGTAAGAGGTCTCCTGAGGCCTTCTCTTACCTAGGGATCACCTAGCAGTCTTCCCTGTGCTGGGTCACAGGACCCTCCTAGCTGCGAGGGAGTCTGGCAGAGTGAGGACGTGTTGGTTAAGTCAAACATGCTTCATCTCCTGCAGTGCATCCTAACAAAGGTGAGTTTCTACTAGTAATAAAAAAAAAGTGCATGTCCCCATTCAGAGTCAGGTGGACCAGGCGGGCCTCTGGGTGGTTTTGTTTAAGGACCAGAAAATACAAAGAACCGTTGATTTAAACGCCAAACCACTACCAAGTCAAGGCCCGCATGCCACTTCTTCCATGGCATCACTACTACATTGACCCAGCTAGAAGCAATTGTCTCTTTGCCACCCCTGCCACTGCTGCTCACCATCTTGGCTTAACTATTAGATTCAGCATTTTTTTTAAAATGACATCAATGCTAAGGACCCACCCAGGACCCATTACACTGGAATCTTCACAAATGGGATCTGGAGCATTTGTTCTTTGAAATGTCCCCAAGGGATTTGAATGTAGAGCCACTATCTTAATGTTTTAGTTCATCGCTCAAGCGAAGGTACTAGTTGGTAAAATAAGGCTATGTGACAGCAGAAAATGCCCCAAACTCACTGGCTCAGCATGAAAATATTTCTTTCTTCAGTTTGCTTGTCAACATGAGTGAGATGGTGACCTGTGCTGGGCTCATCACACAGGGTCTCTGCAGCCACACACACTCCGTGATCAGCGTGGCTGCCAGAGGGAGGCTGGCCCTGAGCACTGGTCACACAGTTCTCTCATGCGGAAGTGGCAGATCACTCCCAGGCCGCTCCATTGGCCAGAGCAAGCCTGTGGCTGCCCCCAGCAGGAGGCAGGGAAAGGCAAGGCACCAGGGCCTCGTTCACAACTAGGGGAATGAAGTTCATGGAGCATAAATATGTATCTTAGGACCCTTTCACCAGAATGGACTCTCAGAACATTTGCAAAATAAGAAAAACATCACAAAACTTCAATTGTAAAAAAATGCAGAAAATGAAAAAAACCTATCGTCTGTTTCTGCCAATGCCCCGCCCCCATCTCTGGTTTCCTTCTATCAGTGACAGTGATTTCTCTCAATGGTGGGCCTGTTCCTTTCAGACTTTCTACACACACGCGCGCGCACACACACACACACACATGCACACACACACACATACACACATGCACAATTTTGTTTTCTCTTTTCTCTTGTCTCCAGATATGGGATTGTGCATGAGCATTCCACAGTTTCTAGCGAGGTCCAGGCTATTCTTATATGCACCCAGAGGAGATTCATTGGTTTGTCAGACCTGCCCCACAGGTGAGCGCTCCGGGACAGACACCCACCCACCAGTCTGCAGTGCAAGAATGAGCTCTGGAACAGGCTGAGCTCCAGGGGTCAGTGCCAGAAATGCTGAATGAGCAGGAGCCGCTGGTCACCCTTCCCAAGGGTTGTTTTAAGAACAAACTGAATAAGCTGAGTAAGGTGGCCTGTCATCCCAGTGACTTGGGAGGCTGAGGCAGGAGGATCATGAGTTCAAAGCCAACCTTGCTTTTGCTGACCAAAAGTGAAGCCCTCAGCAACTCAGTGAGACTCTGTATCAAATTTAAAAAATTAGAAAGGGCTGGGGATGTGGCTCAGTGGTTAAGCATCCCTGGGTTCAATCCCTTATA
>JAJEJO010048589.1:0-19137 GCA_020662805.1 Glaucomys volans | reverse complement strand
ATAAGAAGAAAGAAAGAAAGAAAGAAAGAAAGAAAGAAAGAAAGAAAGAAAGAAAGAAAGAAAGAAAAAAAGAAAGAGAAAGAAAGAAAGAAAGAAAGAAAGAAAGAAAGAAAGAAAGAAAGAAAGAAAGAAAGAGAGAGAAAGGGAATAGATAAATGTCAAGCAATCGGAGCTTGGTAGGAGCCTGTAAGGCAGGCAGGACTGATTTTCATGAAACAGCACCAATGCCACTAATGTGCACCCCAAAGCTGTGGTGCAGGAGAGGCCCCAGATAAGTGTCTGGAAGGAAGGGAGGGAGGAAGAAGGGGGAGGGCACATTCTTGGGAAGGAGGGAGTTGGGGACAGAGGGAAAGGAAGACTTATTCCAGACAACAGGATAAACCTAAAAACTATTTAGTGTGAGTTCTAGATTTTCCAACAGTGGGAAAACCTGGCAAGGCAGAGGAGATAGGTCATGAACACGCTCCTAAATGGCAGGTTTAAATGGAAGTGGTCTCCAGGCAAGGAAACGATGAGAGAAGGTCCAGGAAGCAGGGAAAGTGGCTGGCTTCTGGCGGAGGCTAGTGAGGGGAAGTAGAAGACAGCATTGATCTTAGATGGAGAAACAAGGGGAGAGGAATTATGCTAACTGACCACTTAAACACATGTAAACATTCACTTCTTCACTCTTAGGAGGCTGGAGTGGGGAAGTGGCAGGGAGTAGAGCCCTTGTGCTTTGGCACAAATGTGTGCTGACGATCATAGTCTCAAAAAGAAAGAAAAAATTGTTTATTGATTGAGATTCTGTTTGCTCTTGTATTGACTAGGCTAATCACTTGAGTGTGAGGCTTTATCTTGATCTGTATCCTCAAGTAAATAAATGTTAAATGGTTAAAGTAAATAAAATGTTGTAATTGGTTTGATTATACCATGCCCTGCATATTCTTGTCAGTATCTGGTAAGGAATATATGGCCTACACTCAAACAAAATGATTTTTACTTCACCCACAGGCTGAATGACATTGGAGAAGTTACTCAGCCTCTCTGTGCTTCTGAATTCACATCTGCAAAAGGGAGAACAGAGACAGAACCTACTTTGCTGGGTGACTGAGGTGAATAAGCGAGATAAGACTTATAAAGCCCTTCGCTCAGTATCCTCAATAAACACCAAAGCATACTCATTCTTAGCAAGTCTCACCACTGGAAAATGAGTCCACTGAGAACCACCAATTCGTGAATGTGTTCTGTGTTTATGCCTGACATTGACATTAGTCAATGACTAATTGACTGCTTAGATTTACTTCTAATCTTCTCTCCAGAAATGATTTAGTTGGAAATACTTCTTCACCTAACCTGGAAGGGGAGTCAGGTCCTCCCAGTTCTCTCAATAAGATCCTCAAGTCTGATTCATTTTCAGAAGGTGCTGCTCGAAGTCCTTTGCCCTAGCTGGCTTCCTTCCTTCCTTCCTTCTTTCTTTCCTTGCTTCCATCGACCACTTACTATAAGTCAGTCTGTGCCAGAAACAGGAATGAAAGAAATAGCCCCTCCCACTGGAGCCCATGGTCTAGTGGTGAGGGAGGAGAGAGAACAGAGATCCTCAGGCGCATGGATTGGAGGCTGCAGGAACCAGGTGGGATGCTTCTACTTCACCCAGCCTGAGGATCCGGAAGAAAACTAGAGCACCTCCCCTAAATCCTAAAGAGAAGAAGAGACAGCTAAGCAATAGGTTGGGGTGTAGAAAGACTGTCCAGCCCAAGAACATCCCAGGCCTGGAGCACTGCAGATGGTTCTGTATGGCCAGAAAGTTGTGTGTGGGTGAAAACAGAGAACAGGGAGGCAACAGGGGGGAAAGTCAGCAGGGTGCACACACAGTCCATGGTGCCCCTGAGAGGACATTGGGCTCAAGGGCAACAGGGGCCCCTGGAGGCTACCTGGGCAGGGCCATCAGACAAGTGCTTTGGAAAGATCACCCTGGCTGCCTTGGGGAGATGGGTTGCTCTTAGGTCAAGTTCAAGAACTCTGTCAATCTTGCCAGGTGTCCTTACTGAAGCTTGAACCAGGGTGAAAATTGCTCTAGGAAGCAAGTTGAGCAGATTCCCCTGAGAGTTTTGAAGATGACTGCTTTCCCACACAATCTTCAAACTCAATTCAACAAGATTTAATCCGCCCCTTCTCTGTGTCATTTTCTGTACCCATTGGGTTGGACCAGGTGAACATGATCCTGCCTTCGTGGAAGGTATTTTCTAGTTTATCATTCTGGTATCTTCTCATTAAGTGCTAAAATTTCCTGTTCTCTAGGAATACCTGATTAAGAAAGAATGTATCAGTTAGCTATTGCAACATAAAAAAAAAATCCCTCAAACCTAGTCACTTAGAATAGCATTCGATTAAAATTCTGCCACCAGCAGTTGAGGCTGGGCTCAGCAGGCTGGTTCTTCTGGTCTGGGTGGGACACATTCTTGCATCTGTTCTCAGCTGCAGGTTGGGGAGGCATCCCACCTGATCCTGGCTAACTTCTAACATGTTTGAGGCCTCAGGAGGGAAAACTGTCTGAGCTGACTCTGGTGCATATGTCTCTTATCTTCTCATTGTTTTGTGTTCATATAGCAGCTGAGAGTGGAGAGTGGAAGTTTTCAGAGTCTCTTGGGACTGAGGCCTGGAACCAACATGACACCATTTCAGTCCTGTTCTGTGGGCCAAATCTCGTCACAAGGTCAAGTGCAGATTCAGACAGTGAGGAAACAGGCTTCACTCCTGAGGAGCTTCATACTACAGCGTCACTGCAAGGGGCAAGGGCACAGGGAGGAGAAGGATTTAGGTAATTCTGGCAATAAACTCCAAGGACTCACCTACTCCGAATTCTTACCAGATGTGAAGCAATTCACAAGAGAGACTTAAGGAATGGAGGATGGCATTAAACCTATTTCTTATCTTTTCAAGCCAGGCAGGGCCACACTCACGGGGACATGTCCTTCCTCACGGGGAATTCACTGTGTCTCTTTGGGCTTCGGGGTTGGGCAACTTTTTCTATTTTAGCTTTCTGACTGTGGCTGTCCTCTCTCTTTCAACCCCCAGGACAACAGCGTGGGATCCTCAGCACAGATGTCACAGAAATGAAATGTCAGCGGAGTTCTCTGTGACCCTGGAGGCTGGTGCCCTCCCACCCTGCCCCTCCTCCTCCTCCTCCTCCTCCTCCTTCTCCTCCTCCTCCTCTTCAGGGTCGCCTCAGCAGGGCTGGTCTGCACTATTAATAAACCTTCCCCTCAGCACCTTCCCTCAGGGACGGTGTCAGGCTCCTTCTCCCTCCTGGCCTCACTCCCGCAGGGCTGGGGAGAAAGAAGGTCTTCTGACGGGCAGATAAGAAATCTCAGACATCACTGTCAGGGGGAGGCTTGGGGTTCCATTTCCTTATAAAAGGTCAGATGGCTTCTTTTTGCAGTGTTTGGAAGGAAAAGAGCTAACATCTTGTGCTTTCTAAATGCCAGTGATCGTGACGTCCCTGAGAGTGAAGTCAATGAAGGTGGAGAGCGGCTGGGGAGGAGAGCCGGCTTCTAAGCGCCAGCGGGGTAGAGCCTTCTTAATGACTCCTGTGACGGGCGTGGCTGATTCCATCCTCGGGTTACAATAATGCAGTTATTACTGCTTCAAACCAGTTCCTGTCTTGTTGCGCTGAACACAAGCAACAGTCATCGCTCCTGTTCCAGAAGCTTCGGAGGCAAGTTAGGCCAGGGACTGGCCCTACCAACTCTGCTTTTCTTCTGTCTTCCTCCCTTCCTTTCTTTTTCTTTCCTTCTTTTCTTCATTCCTCTATCTCTCACTAACCTCTTGAGTGGCCACCAGGTGCCCAGGACTGTGCTTGGCCTTGGGGCTGCTGATGAGGCAGATAGCAGGGGCTCCTGTCCTTCAGGCGCTCGCAGGCCCATCAGCAGGACGGGTGGCAGACCAGAGCTCCCCAGGGATGGGCAGAGCAAGGTGCATGGGAGCCGCTCCATGGAGGTGGTGAGAACATCTCCTGAAGCTCCTTCATCACGCAGTGGAAGCTGCAGGACGCTGGGGGCCAGGTCTGGCCCGCTCACTACTGCATCCCCCGGTCAGGCACTTGGCGGGGGCTCATGTCTTGTGCTGGCTGATTTCCTAGAACGAATTCCACATTCTCTCTCCAGGGGCCGCCAGCCCTTCTCAGGCACCCCAGGCGTCCTCACAACTGTGTGGCTTGGAAGATATTTGCTTTCCGTCTGGAATCTTGTCCTCACCATTGAGCACCTAGAAAACTCTGATGCTGCTTCAAGACCCAGACCAAATGCCCTGCACGGGATTTTCTGCAAAGCCTTTTCAGATTCATTGAGTTGAACTTATCCTCTCCTCAAACACCTTGTCTGGTCCGGATTGGAAGACTATTTTATCATGATTATTTATTTTGGATATGTTTGCATCTCACCATACGATGAGATTCCCTGGAACAGTGTCTGTATCTGTGCTTGGCCCACGATAGCAGCTCAATAAACCTTCATTAAATGGTGAAAGGAAGTGTGTTGTGATTGGGACCACTGATCAGTGGGCGCCCCAAGGGGCTCACGTTTCAGCACGTGAGGGGACAGAACAGGGACCGCAGCAAGCAGCACTGGTAGCTTTATCGCTTTGGCCACATCTCTGATGTGGGGTGGCCTCTCCTGTCTTTCCGTTAGGGGTGTCGGGAGACCCTGCTCAAGTCTTAGCCCCACAGCCCACGTCCAGGAGCAGATGAAGCCCGGGCTCTGCAGAGACTGTGGGGCCCTTGAAGGAAACACACCAGACCCTCACCCTCAGCCAGGCACCCATGTGGGGGGTTATGTGAAAAGGAGGAGGCCCTGAGAGCCCTGAGGCTCAATGTGCTGAGACTGCCCTGGTCCAAGCCACCATCGTGACTTGATAGGGTGACTGTCACAGCCCCATAGCTTCTCTCTGTGTCTTCTGCACAGGCTCCCACCTCTGCCTCATCCCCCTCCAATCTAATTAAACCCAGCTCCAGAATGGTCTTGTGAAACATCATTCCCCTCTTCTGCTCAAAACCATCCCATGTTTTCCATCTCAGAGAAAAAAAATCAAAGTTTTTATGATGAGCCTTGGGTGCCTCCTGGATCAGCCCCTCTCCCTACCTCCCAACCTCATTCCTGACCATCCCTTCCCTCTTTCCCTTTGTTCCAGCCACAGGGACCTTTATGTTCTCCTTGATTATGCCAAACAAGCTCCTGCCTCAGGGCCTTTGCACGTGCTGTTCTTTCATTTGTTCAGACCTTGGCTCAAATGCCATGTTATCTTAAAAGACTGTCTAGCATCCTACATAGAAGAGCATATACCTCAACCCAGGATTTGGCTAACACCTTATTCAGCCTGATTTTTCTCCATGACACTATCACCAGACATAGATATTTCCAAATATGCTCTGCTCATCTCCTGCTAGGTGCAGGATTTGTGACTGCCGCAGGTTGGACTCTGTCCTTTGGGCTACCCCAGTGACTAAG
The DNA here is from genome assembly GCA_020662805.1 of Glaucomys volans. Classification (NCBI taxonomy): domain Eukaryota; kingdom Metazoa; phylum Chordata; class Mammalia; order Rodentia; family Sciuridae; genus Glaucomys; species Glaucomys volans. The sequence goes on along the minus strand of JAJEJO010048589.1, from coordinate 13,657 downwards.
ATGGCAGCTGGCACTCAGGATTTGCTGAGTGAATAAATGCAGGAATGAATGTGCTCTTGAACCCCCAAACAGCACAGTGAGGGAGGTTTCGGGTGATCACCCCCTTTCTTGCCTGGGGCAGTGCAGGCTCGGAGTGGGGCGAGGCCTGTTGTAGCTGCTCTTACTCAAGAGAATGCTGGAGCCCCAGGACCACAGAGAACTGACTTTTCAGCCTGCCTGAAGCAAGTGGCAGGGATCACAGGGAGGTGCTGCACTCTTTGAGTCCCTCTGGGAGGACCGCAAGTAGGAGATGGAGGCCGGCTGGAACTGCTGGACAGCACTGTGCCTTGGGTGTGTGGATCCCAGGCAAATGTTACCCTGGATCTCCGGGGAGCAGCGTGATTTGGCCTGTGGACCAGATGCACACAGTACAGCTGAGGAAACCAGCCAGCTAGGGGGCAGCGTCAACCCATAAGGTCCCAGGGCCCAGGGCAACCCTGATCTTTGGGACATCTGGTCGATGTGACACCTGGAGTAAAGAGGGCCTTGCAGGGACCCGCAGGGCCTGAGCACAGGGACCCTGCCTGGACAGCACCTTTTAGACCCAGCAGGTTCCACGCTCTAAAGAGGGAACTTAGAAAGTTTCCAGGAAGGCAAGAAGGCACTGCAGAGGAGAAATTCCCCTGAGGCCTCTCAGCTCTGCCCTCTATTTATTCTTCTCTTTCTCTGTCTCTCTCTCTCTCTCTCTCTCTCTCTCTCTCTCTCTCTCTCAGAAGTCCTAATTCCAACCATCTGGGAAGGGCAGTCTTATTGGCCCACCTGTGATCAGGTCTACAGGTCTGGCCCAGTCACCAGTGCCCGGGTAGGGCCACCATGCAGAATAACCCAGCGCAGCACTGCCGTGGCTGTGGGGGGGCGGGAGGTAGTATTCTCAAAGCATTTCCTACAGTGCCAGCTGATGGACACTTCAACGTCCAAATTCTGCATGCAGAACAGCAGTGGTGCAACTGAGCATCCCCTCCTGAGAGTCACCCGAGGGGTGGACAGGACCATGGGATCGTGGCGGCAGCAGCCAGGTTTTATGGAGGGAGAGGCACATGCTGGCTCCCGGGCTGCAGATCGTCTGTGCTTTCTCCTTGTGGTTAGGATTGGGGAGTCAGAGAAAGGGGGACCTCTGCCTGCAGACAAGCTGGCCTGAGCAGCAGGCTGCCCTCTGGACACCCAGGCGCCAGTTCGTGCCTGTGCATAAAAAAAAGGGAATTTACAGTGGAAAGAATGCAGGGTAATTGGGCCATCTGCCCCCGCCCTCCCTCCCCTGGCCTGTTTCCACGTCTTCTTGCAGATGGTGGCTGGGCAGGACCTGGGACTGCCTGGAACCCGGTCTCCAGATGCTGTCCTAGCTCAGACTCCTGTCTCAGCAGTTCCACCTCCGTCTCCCCAGGCCACCTGTTGCTCGGTCACGATGTGCTGATGCAGTTCAGAGGGAGTCCCGGGGTCCACGGAGGAGGGCTGAGTGAACTGGCGCAGAAGGGAGGACCTGGGGGCAGAGGAGAGTGGCTTGAACTGTCTGGAAGCCTGTCATGTGGAAGAAGCAGCAGAGTCAGAACAGAGGGAGGAAGGGTGGAAAGGAGAAGGCTGAGTCTGCAGCGAAATACGGTGGATGCAACGGAAGCTCTCGTACCCATGGGACCAGATGTATCCCAAGGGACGGGCTCCCTGACTCTTGGAAGTAGGGCATCGGCGTGACCGAGGATCGGTAATGTATTGATCCTACATCCATAAAAATACCAAACAGCTCATTTCATTACAGAACATCAAACAACTATAACAACAAAACAACCCTGAGTGACCCAGGTTAGCCTGTCCCACAGGCAGGCTCCCTCCTGCTGCCTTCAGCTGACCGGGGTCAGCTCCACGCCCGCCTCCAATGGCCTTTTTCTTTCACTCGTCCTTTTTTCTCCTTCTTTACCTTCTTCACATCCCTTTCCCCAACTGATTGAGTTGGCCTGGCCCAATTTAGTTGATACCACCAGGGTTCGAGTGCTAGGAGGGAAAAAATCCAAACAAAAGCAAAACCCACTGTGCTCAGTGATGTCCTGGGACCATGGACAGCAGCCTGCACCCATCCCTCCCCCAGCAGCTCAGGTTAGGCTGCCCCGGGGGCTGTCAGGGGCCATGTTTAAGCAGAGGTCGGTGGCCACCTGCCGTGGCCAATGCACTTGGATTCCAACATGTCCACTCATCCTGTCCCATTCGTTTACTGATTCTGTCACATGGTTCCAGAGGAGAAAGAAGCAAGGACTGAGAACATAATTCTCCAGTGACTCCTGATTCTCACCAAGTCTGGTGGTTTCCTCCACCACTGAGATCGGTGAGATTCCCCTTCATCTACCCATCAACCTCATTCTACCTGAGTCAGTCTAAGGAGGTCTCGGCCTTTTGTAACCAAATCCTTCCTGATAAAGGGCATCACTGAACTAGGAGCCCTATTCCGAAAGCAACCAGGCTTGTCTTTCTGCCCTCCATAGGGCTTTGGGCATGGCGGGCTCCATGGTCCAGATGTTTATGGGATGGACGAAGAGCACTTGGGGAAGATGTGTCTCCTGACCATAGGGAGGAGCAAGCTCAGACTCTCCACGAACGTGGGAGCCCCTGTCACTTTGGGAGGTCAGATGATGAGTGGCGTGATCCATGAGACCCCATGGCGCCTGCTTTACGGAGGCACTCAGTTTAATGAGTCTTTCTTCAGCACACGCAATCCTACTTACTCCTTCAACGAATGTGACCTGTTGGCTGTGAATAATTCAGTGTTTTGCAGGGCTTCTGGCTTCTGCTGAGAACGAAGCTCTGTCAACGATTGTTAGCTAATCCCATGGAGCAGAACCGAGCTCTGGTTCACCTCCGAACCAGAGCACACTTGGGAGCACAGCAAAAAAGAATCAAGCAGAAAACACTTCTCCTAGCTCACAGCAGAGACCTCCCTCCCCAACCTCCCCGGCACGCACACGTCATGCAGAGCTCTTCCCTCCTCAGGGCTTCACATCTTGTCTGGGAAGATTTTGGTAAAATAGAGACATTCCTGAAGCTGCAGTTCCATGCAAACTGCAGTTCCATGCAAGGACTTCTAAAAGGGGAGTCCAGCTCTGGGTGGATGTGCCTGTGGTCTCTGCCCAGGGGCTGAGGGGAAAATGAGGAAGGCCTGGCCACTCCCTGCTCCAAGAAGTTCTTTCTGCTCTTATCTCCCATCTGTGTGATCTTGGGTAAGTTACCTCCCCTCTCTGGGCTCATTTGTAAATCTAGTCTCTCCTTAGAGATCAGAAATTCTTTCTTTCTTTTTTTTTTTTTGTTTTTTGGTACTGGGGATTGAACCCAGGGGCACTTAACCACTGAGCAACATCTCCAGCCCTTTTTATATTTTATTTAGAGACAGGGTCTCACCAAGTCACTTAGGGCCTCTCTATGTTGCTGAGGCTGGTTTTGAACTTGCGATCCTCCTGTCTCAGCCTCCCGAGTCACTGGGATTACAGGCATGTGCCACCATGCCCCACTCAGAGATTTTTTAAAAAATTCTGATTTTTTAAAATTGGGATAGAGTGTCATAATTTGATACATATGTGTAGTGTGTAATGATCAAATCAGAGTAGTTAACATTTCCCTCTCTTTAAACTTAACATTTTTGATGAACACATATCAATTGTCCATATTTATAGGGTAGAGTATAATATTTCCTTACATATATATAATATGTAATGATCAAATCAGGGTAATTCAATGTTTCTGTCTCCTTGCTTTGTGTCTGGATCCTTCAAGCTCCCCTCTATCAGTTATCCACAAACATATAATAGGTCACTGTGAACTATGGCCACGCCACTGAGTCACACGAGAGAACTTATTTCTCTCCTTGTCTGATGCTTGCTACCCAACCTCCCTCGGTTTCCTCTCCTCTGGCCCTTCTCCATCTCTCAGAATCACTGTTATATATTCCAATCAGCTTTTTAGGCATCCACATCTGAGAGAGAACCTCAGCCCTCGTCTTCCTGAGTCTGACATATTTCACTTAACATACTGACCTCCAGTTCCACCCATTTTGCTGCAAATCATAAGATCCCATTTCCTAGGGCTGAATCCTTTGCCTTTGCCTGTATCCATGGTCTCTATCCACACATCTATCGACGGGCCTCTGGGTTGGTGCCACCGCTCAGCTACTGTGAAGAGTGCATCAACAAACATGGCGGCAGGGGTCTCCACCATGTGCTGGCACCATTCCTTTTGGATATGTGCTTCTTACTCTTCTCCCTAGTAGCTCTGCTGATTTACCTTCCCCCCAGCTGTGTGCTGAGTCCCCTCTTCTCCACATCCTCCTCCCCAGCTTCCAGTCTATTTCAACTTTTCCATAGTAGTCATTCTTACTGGAGTGAGATGACATCACCTTCAGGTTTCGGTTTGCTTGTATTTTCCTAATAGATGATAAAATTGAGCATTTTTGAAAATAAAATTGTGGGCCATTTGAATTTCTTCTTTTGAGAGTCTCTATTTCTACCCTTTGCCCATTTTTAATTGGATTGGTTGTGTATGTGTGTGGGGGGGATTCTATCAAGAGATGGCTGCTCATTCATTCATTCGTTAATTCATTCTGCAAATACTCACTGATGTGCGCCAGCCCTGTGCTACCCACTGCCCTCCCTGAGTTCATGGTCAAGGAGACAGTCAATGGGAAAATAATCACAATCTGGCGAGGGCTCCCTGGTCACTGGGCGTTTGGGCGAGAGGTGGAGAGGGACCTTTTGCCTGCAGTACCACTTCCCACACATTTGAATGAGTGGTGGACTCGAGGAGTTGACCATGAACCCAGTGCCCACAGCCACCACCCTAGTGGCCCCACAGCCCTCTTGTTCTGGCTTGTGCTCTCTCCAGCGTCTGGAATGGGAAGATGAGGGAAGGGAGTAGGATCCAGTCCTGTGCTCCTTGTGAGGGTACAAAATCAGGCCACGAGTCCCTGTCCCAGAAGGAGGCTCAGGGTGTGGGAGGAGGGATGCTTCAGGGTTCCGGAGGAGGGACTCCCCCCAGCCTTCAAGATCCAGCTTGGCCTCCTCCTCTGAGAAGTCTTCCCTGATTTCCCTGATTTCCTTCAATCAAAGCAGCACTGGGCAGGGAGCACTTACCTTCCCCAGGTGACCACTTGGAAGGACAGGGCTCGCTTGGACGCATCACAGCGTCAGGGGAAGAAGCAATCTTGCTCCTGGAGTGCCGCACCTGGTTCCCCAGAACACAACCTAACAGAGCCTGTGCTGGGAGCTGAGGCTTTTGGACTCTCCACCCTCGTCAGGATCCCAAGGAGTCTCAATAGAGCAGGCGAGGAAATTCGAACCCACAACCAAGCAAATCAGAGCAGATCACACATTCTCTTTCAGAAGTGCTCCTTGATCTATGAAGGACTGTCTTCAGATGGCACCTCAGGGTGTTTACAGACGCCACTGCTCACTTAAAGGGCTGCGGGAGGGGAGGGGACTGCAAACACAGGTCACGGAGGCCGTGCCCAGGAGTTTGTCAACACAGAGGAGTCTGTCCACACCGAGGCCACCGAGGAGCAGACTGGGGTTTGGGTTCTCATCTGAGAAAATGCACATCAACAATGTGTATACCCCAACACAGTAAGTGTGCAACGATGACAGCCATCGCCACCCGCGTTCCCTACGTTCAACGCCAGCTGGTTGTCCCAGGATTCAATTCCATTCCGACACCCCCTGCCTGGAGTAGCACAGACCCCATGGTTTAAGGGACACAGGCCCACAAGACTGCCCCCACTTCAGAGGGCAACCACAATCCCAGGTGTCCTGGAGCCCCCTGGCCTCGCCAACTAGTAGTTTGAGGGTTTCTAGGACCCCCGCCTTCAGTTTCCATCATCCACAGAATAACCCACAGAGGTCACGGAAAGATGGTTCTTAACAACAACCGTTTCAGTATAAAGGACACAACTCAGAATCGCCAAACGGAAGAGATGCAGGGTCAAGGTCTGGAGGTGGGGAGGGGTGGGAGGGGCACACAGCTTGCCTGCGGCATCTTCTGGAACCCGAGCCCACCTCCCTACCAGCACCTGGACGACCTCTCATGGACTAGACCACGCCCGACCCCGTGTTCAAGAATTGCTGTGGAGCGTTCATGGGGAGGTGAATGATTAGACTATTGTCCACATGGTGACAAACTCCATCTCCAGCCCCTCCTCCTCCCCAGAGGTGCCAGGGGCTAAAGTCCAACCTGGAAAGCCACAGTCGGTTCCTCTGGCAACCTGCCCGCATCCTGAAGCATCTAGATGACCAGCTTCCAAATAAAACCACCTCACCAGGCTGCGCTCAGGTCCGGCCCAAAGGCTGTCTCCACCGCTGCTCTCAGTGGGCGCTCCAGTCAGACCTCACAGTGGGGTTCACCCTGATACATTCCTAACTGCGGGGAGCAGCTTGCTCCGGTTCAGAACCTCCCCTTGCCCTCCCTCCCATCCTCTTCCTCTACTCTATGACTCTTTCTTCTTTTAAATCATTTTTAATTGCTGCGTTACAGTTACATATAGCAAATTAAAAAGGACACTCCTAACGCTGAGGAAATTCCAAGGGTTTGAAACACTATGCCAGGAACTGGGGACAGAACGGATCTCTTCCTTGTTGTCATGGTGCCTTGGCTTTGCTGAGTCCTGCCACCCGAGGCTGAAGAAGGATCTTTACAGGTCAGCCTTCCATCTCTCTGCCTCCGGGTGGGTGCATATTAATCACTGCAGACAGTCAATAGCGTTTTCTCACACAGACACACACAGAGAGAAAATTCCAGTTTTCACAGGTGGGAAGCTTCTCCGTCTGTTCACTGTGGCCATGCATTTCCAATTCCCAGGGGGCTGCTTTCCCCGGGGATGGAAATCTCACTCCTCCAGCTCTACCTGAGTCTCCCTGGTGCATGGAAAATTCCTAATAGTTTTGTTTATGGTCTTTGATGGTGAGCTCCCTAAGGTCAGAATGCTTGGTAGACATAACAGAAGGAGTGGACGAATGAGAAATGTAACATTGTTTGGAGTCCCATGGCTGGACTGGAACATTTTTGTTTGGGAACATTTTTGAGCTCAAATGGAACAGAGCACAGTAACAATATCCTTGGGAACTCAGCTCCTGGCCAGATCCAAAATTCAGGTTTTATAATATTATATGAGGCTGATTACAACACCAGACAATGACTCCGACGTCCACTTAAAAAACTATAGAAAGGGACAACTGGACGAGAGCGGTGGACTTCTGATTGCTTCAGTGAGAATTGCTGCGTTGCCTGTGATGCCGTATTCCACTGCTGATTGGCGGGAGATCATTGGGCCTGGGTGCATTCTGTAAGCGTTTCCCTTTATTATTATTATTTCTGTCTAACTAATAAATGTATTTCATTGATTACATTTTTATGTCGGCCTGGTGAATACAACCCTGAACTCGCTGGTTCAAATTAAAAAGACCAAGCTTGGCAAGAGATTTAAGAGCACCAGAAAGAGCTCTGTCTACCTCCACGTTCACTCTTTGGACTGACCCAAGACACAAGGAAAGGCGATCCAAGGTATCCTTAGGCCCCACTAGGACCCAGTTCTGTGGTTTGGCCTTCCTAACAGAGCCCTCAGCCATCAGATCTGCATCTGGAAGGGTTTTCACATCCGTCACTTCTGCTGAAGGCATCTCCATTTTCTTTCCCTGCAGTGACTCTGAGGTCACCCTTCAGTAGTGATCACAGGCACACCCAACCCTGGACTCCTCCTGACAGTCCTCAAGGTCTCACCCACGAGGGCCTCATCAATAGGACACTCCCCTCTCTCTCTCCTTGGGTGGGTTTTTCCTTGAAGAATTTTCTCACTTTGCTCATTTGTCCACTCATTCTGTCAATCACTCAGTCGATCACTGAGGTGTGCTCTTCTGCCTTTCTCTGAATGCCCTCTCCACATTGTCTAACCCGCGACTCCTCCTCAGCCTTTGAGATCCAGTGTGGTCACCTCTTCTGAGAAACCTTCTCTGATTTCCCTCAAGTCTCTGGTCTCTTGCATATGTACGTGGACATGGATCTGTGCACCCGTCACTGCCCAGTGTGATTTTTACACCAGTTCTATGGGAGGGGCCATGCCTAGTTCCTCTTTGACTCCACAGAGCCCGCAATGACACCATGTAATGGCACTCAAGAAACACTGAGTGCACATATCAATGGTCCTGACCCACAGCCACGTTGCTGCCCCACCTGCAGGAGATCGCTGGTCTCCCACTCCATAGCCACTTTTCTTTCTTATTAACAGAACCCCAATTTGGATTAGGTCCTGGGCACTCCTGCATCTCAAGGCCCCTCTCCTAATTGCAGGGTCTTTTCCCAACTCCAGGGTAGTGAATGTTGACATTTCAATGCCATCGTGGTCATTTTATAACTCCTGCCAGCAACTGGTTTAGGTGAGTGTACATGTGCAGCTCCAGCCAGTTGAGATGTGCAGATGTGCTGAGTGGGGGGATCTTGAGAAAAGATGTCCTTTCTTGATAAAAGAAGTTGCACTATGAAAAATGCCTCTTCCTGCATGTTAGTCACCTTTTTGACATTGTGACTAAAGTACTTGACAATAACAACTTGGAGGAGGAAAGTTTATTTTGAACTTCTAGAGGAAGTTCAGTCCACAGTTGGATGACTCAATTGCTCTGGGCACAAAATGAGGCAGAGCATCATGGCGGATGGGCACGATAGAAGGGCATGGTGGTAAGGCGTGGCAGAGGGAAGCAGCTTAGCTCATGGCAGTCAGAAAGCAGAAAGAGGGAGGGGAAGCCAGGAACAACATATAATCCCCAAGGGTATGCCCCCCGGGATCCACCGTCTTCCAGCCATACCCCACCTGCCAGTGCAGTAGTCCTTTCAAACTATGAATTCATCAACTGGATTAATCCATCGATTGGGTTACAGCTCTCATAACCTAATCATTTCACCTCTCAGCATTCCTACATGAACACAAGAGCTTTGGGGGAACACTTCATACCCAAATCATAACATCCTGTCTTTGGATAAAATTCTAGCAGGCGAAGATGTCTCAAGCAGAAGCACCATCCTGAGGCCCAACAAAGGGTGACATAATCGAGACTCCCTGGTGCCTGGATGATGCTCCTGTGCCTCCGGGTTAACCAGCCTGGGCCTGTCTTCCTATGGTGGTTTGTAATCTCAGTTTGATCACTCTCTGTGTCATGGGAGAAGGGATGTCTCCCAAGAAGGGTCAAAGGGGTTCCCAGGGAGAAGCAGTAACTTGCCTCAGGACCAGAAGGGTTCTTGGCACATGTGACAGAAAAGAATTTCAGTATGCTCCCGTCAATGGCAGAGACACGTTTATTTTGGAAAGTAGAAACCTACTCCAGGGAGAATTGGGGTCATCTCTAGAGAGAGCCACCCTTGGGGTGTATCTAGGAGTATGCCTTCAAGGGAGAACAAAGGCTCTTCCCAGAGAAAAAGCCAGAAACCTGTTGGTGTGGGATGGTAATACCTATAGAGGGCCGGTGCCAGGGGCTGGACTGGACGGGGGCGGGGTGCAACCACACAATTTCACCACAGTGTTCCCCACACTTACATGATCCTCATGTTACAAGGGCACGGATCAAGGGCACAGGCTGAGGACATGTTGCTCAGGAGTCCCAATGCTCCTGTGAGCTTTCTACATCTCTCATTTGTGGGTAATTCCTGCATTTCCATGGTTTATGAGCACTTCCTTTGAGATTCAGTAATTTTTTCTTCTATTTCAAATTCCTCTCTCTCCTGAATGGGGGTACTTTCTCATTCCTCTGGAAGGAGGCTTGGGAAGGGATTGTCAAGAGCTTCTAGAATTTTCCATCAAGTATTTCCAAACCATAGTTGACTACGTAACTGAAATCTCAGAAAAGGAAACAGTGAAGAAGCTGTCTTCCCGGTTACCTGCCAGGTGACCGATTCTGAAGTATCTGCAGAAAGGATACTAAGACATTTAAGGGCCGGTGGGCCACCTCCCACAGGCTCTTTCCCTGCTGCCTCAGGTGTAGGTATGACACTGTGCCATTCCTCCAGGCTGCATATTTGAGGTGGCATAGTCCCAGAGTGGTGGGGACAAACCTACAGCAGACTTTCAGTTTGCAATAGCAAGTTTGAAAAGCTCTCATGTTATTCTACTGGTTTAGGGACTATTTCTTTTCCATATAGCTTGTCATCACTAATACTCAGACTAATATATAGTTGAACCTACCTTATCAAAAATGCTTGGGACCAGAGTGCTTTGAATTTAGGATTTTTTTTTCTTTTCTTTTCTTTTTTTTTAGATTTTGCATATACATAATATGATACCGTGAGGCTGGGGCTCAAGCTGAAACAGGAAATCCATTTGCACTTCATATTCACCTTATTCACATAGACCGTCGGAAATTTGATACAACGTGTGAATCATTTTGTGCATAGAACCAGGTTTCATGGGATGGAATTTTCCATTTGTGGACATCATGTCAGCACTCAAAAAAGTTTCAGATTTTAGGGCATTTGGGATGTTTGATTTTCAGATTATGGATGCTTGACCTGTGTTTGGAACATAGAAGCAAGCACGAAAGACAGAAAAAAATCTCCTACCTGTGTTATTGGTCCTCAGACAGCCAGGATGCTGTGCGAGGTCCTCTCTGAGGGTGCACGCCTTTACCCCATCTTGGCGTGAATGCTCAGAAATGTGCTGGGCTTTAGGCATCAGAGATCTTCACCTGAGGTCAAGCAGACAGGTAGCCAGAGCCTCCAAACAGACAGATACAAGGGGAGCCCTGGAGAGGGGTGCACTGGGGAGCTCTGGCTTCATACCATGATGTCACATCACTGGAAATCTGTGTCCATGGGCTGTTTTGTCTTCTGCTTTATATAACTGTTCCAAGAGTTTCTGTATCCTTTCCCATTAAAGATAATTTTCATTTTTCAACTGGGCAGAGGTGTCTTTCCATCAACTTCATAACGCATGACTGACTACTCAAAGATAATCCTGTGTGTGACATTTGCTTCCAGTGTGGTAACCAGTCTCATAATTGAATTTCCACAATGAAGTACTAAGCTGTAGTATTTAGCCTATGTTTACAAACATGAAATTTTATTGCTCATACATTTCTGGAGCCTGCTTTTTTAGAATAACAATGTTATGAGCATCTTTCCACACTATTAAACATTCTTCTGCAGCATCCATCTTAACGCCTGCCTAGAACCCCAACATTGGGATACATCTTCATCTATTGGACAGATCCCCTGCTCCTGGATGTTTAGGACACCTCCCATTTTTCAGCACTGAAAGACATGTCCTTGTCGTTCATCTTTTTCCAAATATGTTATTATTTCTTTAGAGTAAATCCCTAAGAGTGGATTTCTCCAAAGTGTGTGCAAAAAAGTGAAGGCTTCTGAACCGTATTGGTGACCTGCCCTTTCTAGAAGATTGCACCAGCCTACAGGTGTGTAGAGTGTTTCTTTCTCACTCCCCATTTTTAAAACCAACAGGAAGAAACTGAACAGGTGACAACAGTCTGCTCCCTGTACAAATCACCCTCACTCAGGCTCTGTATCTTATCATTAATGTTCACGACCTATTGTTGACTCTATTTTCTTTCCTTTATTTCATCAAACATAAACTCAAATAACCTCGAAGAGATTTTTAAGTAGATCATCTCCATGTAGTGTCTGTAGTTTTGATTTCATTACTTTCACCTTCTGACTCTCATGGTTTCTTTGTGTGCTTTATAATTTTTAATTGTGAGCTCATCTTCCAGGGAATTTTTCCCTTGGGATTCTTTGGGGGCTAAGGTTGGGGAAATTCATGGAACATGTTTGATATTTAAATTTCTCCCAATGGATCCCTTACCACCTGTGGTCTGGAGTGGACGACTTGCTTGCATGCTGTAAGTGGAAGCCAAAGGGTAAAGCTGTCTAGAGCTCCTTTCATGGATGGAAAGTCTTTTATGGTTCCCTGCTTGGGGCTTTATAGATCAATTCTTGTGGATGTTATTTTGCCCCCAGGCATTATGACTCTCTTGGTGTGTGAAGTTTTGATATCTCATGAACCATTGGGTTCATTTAATTCTCTCTTCCTTTCTGTAACCTGAGATTCTATTTCCTTTATTTTTATTTTTGACTCCAGCTATGTGTTTGAAGTTTTTGATGTTGAATTTTGTCCCGCATTCCCGCGTGTTCAGAGTGTGAGAGGCTTAGAAGTCAGCCCAGCTCCTGTGTTGGCTGGAAGTCTCTGAGCTCTTCCTGTGCCCTTAGGGGTGATCTGACACTCTTTGATGGTGACCAGAGATAGGAGAGTAGTTGGAGCAACAGTCACTACAGTGGCCGGCAATTCAACGTGGGTGCAACCCTCGAGACTACATGGATTCTACATGGACTACATGGAATCATGTGTACATGGTTTATTTGCAAGAATGGTAGCCAGGTTATCGGGAGAGTGATAAGATAAGCATCTGTTTTAAACCACAGCTCTGTAAACAAAAACCATTCAGTGGCTGCCCATCCCTGAGCAGCAAGCACATTGCATAGATCAACCTGTCTATTCACCACAACAATCCTGAGATATGGAAATTGTTGTTATTCCCATTTTAGAAATGAAAGGACTGATCCATGGATGTTGGGGAATGTACCTGAGGTCACGTACGAAATGGCAGAGGTGGGGTTTGAACTCACGAGTTTCAACTCCAGATCTGGGTCCTGACCTCTGTGACACCGGTCATCCTGAATGAACCAGAACACCCGCCCTTTCCATCCGTCAATTCTCCCTCGGGAGCAGGACCACCATGGGGATCCCCACAGGCTGAGTTACAGGCAGAATTTGCAGGTGCGGTGGGTCCTGGCTGTCCTTGCCATCCATTCTACAAAAATTGCGGCTGCCATACTCCTTCAGCATGTCAGTACAGTGCAATCACACGGGGGAGATTTTAAAAATTTAAAAATGTATAAAAGGACTCCCTTGGTCTCATCCCCAGAGATTCTGGTTCAATCTGTCTGGTGCGTGGCTTGGGCATCAGGAGTTTGAAAACTTTTCCAAGTGATTTCAGTTTGCAGCTGGGCTGAGCAAGGTCCTGGGAAACATCTCCCTCGGATGGTCACCATTGCCTTCCAGTTGGGTTTGCACAGACGTCTGCCCTTGTTTCCTCAGCCTCATGACCTTGGGCTTGAGCATCCTGACAGTCATTGGCAGCGCTTGTTAAAACACTGATCTCTGGATTCCATGTCCCGAGTTCCTGATTTGGCAGTCTGGCCTGGAGCCTGAGGATTTGCATTTGTAACAAGGTCCTGGTGATGTGGCTGCTGCTGGCCCAGGGACCATCCTTTGAGATCACTGTCTTTGAACTATTCTTTCATTGTCCCCTCTTGGCACAGTTCAAAGGCCCATGCCTCCCTGGTCAAGCTCTTGTGCTTCAGGGTCATTCAAATCTTTCCTCCTTCAGGATTTCCAGGGCCAGCCTAGCTGGGTGGCACCTTCTTCTCTCTCCATCTGTGATCCAGGATCTCCTCTTCTTCTGTCCCACTCATTGTGGTTGTTAGTGACAGGTCACGGACTTGAGAGCCAGCAAGACACTCAGAGTCCAGCAACCTAAAACTTGAAATTGAAAATTTATCTCATCTTTTTCCAAAGGAAATCTTATTCTTAGAGGTGATATTT
>JAJEJO010048588.1:0-50820 GCA_020662805.1 Glaucomys volans | reverse complement strand
ACCTTTTGGCTTCATGCCCTTGAAATTGCTCTTTACACCTCCCGAGGTAACTCTGCATATTACCTGTCTGGGCAACCTCAGATTTACTCCTCCCAGCCCAGGTCTATTGGTACTTTTTCTGGGAAGCCTTCTCTGATTTTTGCTGAGCTGGTTAGTTGTTTCCTTCTCTGGGTTTTCTCAGCAGCTCATTCATTTCTCTGTTGCTTTAGGTATGCCATATCCTAATTTGCGTGTCCGTGTGTCTGTGACTCCTTATTCATTTCAGGGGTTGGAAGTGAGCCTGCCCATAGAGCCTCCTTGACTGGATGAGTGTGTGGTCAGTAGAAGAAGGAGGAGTGAGTGGGTAGGAGGGTAAAGAGATGAATAAGGGCTTTCTTTGTGATCCAGAAGAAGAGTGCTGTGCTGCAATATCCACCATGCAATGAATATTTCCAAGAAGGCCCAAGGTGCCCACAAGCTCAGTGAGTCACTGCTGGGTCACTCCTTTCCCAGATCCCCTCCCCAGTCCTCAGTCTTCACCCTGCTCTTCCCTGGTCATGTGCCACTTCGGCTCTACTTTCCTGGGAGTTCCACCTGGCTCCTGAAAACGGTGAGACATACCTCACTGCCTACTCAGACACAGTACTGACGCTCTGAGCCAAACCCACATTGACATCTTTCATCCACTGAAGCCAGACTGGTAAAAGAAGGCAGGGAGAAGAGGTTGCTGACACTGGCTACCACTTCTCCAGGCCCCTCTGTGTCTAGGTCCTTCCTAGGAGGAATTTATCAGCTCTAGAGTACACTGGCCACAGAGGAAGCCCGAGGAGCTTGAGAGTTCTGAAAGTCCCAGCTCCTCCAAATGCAGAACATTTGACAGCAGTGGACCCAGATTTGTAGAATCAGGAAAGAGTGATCTTTGCAGAGACTTTTAGAATCAGTTCTCAGGTTTGGACTACAACAAACACATGTTCATTTGTTAGATCACTCAATGAATACTAAAGTGGCCCTATTCAAAGCTGAAATATGGATACTAATGCATTGAGCAGAATCCACAGATAGATCTGAAAGTCATCATAATAAAGTGTATCAGTGAGATGTAGGTTCCCAGGGCAGGAACAGGTATATGATAGGCATTTGGCAAATGTATTGAATGAATTCATAAGTGAGAAAATAAACCAAGTGAAATTCTAGTATTTTTCTATATCACTGCTGCTTAACAAAATAAGCTTACTATTTTCTCTCACCCACCCAGTAAAAATTATTTTTCTTTATGTAACATGTCCTGACCTCTAAACCCCTAAAAGGCTTGGAGGTCCCCTCTTCCTCTTTCCCACTGCTGTAGTACATTCCTCCTGTGCTTCAGTCACCTTAGCCTATGACAAATGCTTGTTAATGTGTGTGTCTCCCCACTGGACTCTGCCTTCCTTGATAACAGTGATATGTCACCTGAGTGTCTCCAGCTTCTTGTTCGGGGCCTGGTTTAGACCTGGCACTCAGAAAATGTTATATAACTATGACTGGATCTTCTAACATATTTGGGAAAGGAAGGAGTTGTGTGTTGTTATCCCTGTCATGCGAAGGAAAAATGAAAATGCAAACCTCTACCGTGGTCTTTCTACATAACTTGTCAGTGGTGGAGCTCAAGTGGAATCTAGTTGATGGGGCTGCCCTCTGGAGGGCTCCACTTCTCTCTTGCCTACCCCAGCCTAGGGCCTTAGGGCACAGAACACAGATCCTGTTTAGGAAAGCTGGCTACAGACCTGAGATGCACGTAGGCTTGCTTCCACAGGGCCATCAAGGGCTAAGTTGATCTACACAATAAAGAGGCAGAATTTTCACTTCTGTTTTGGCGGTTGAGGAGGACAGGATTTGGGGGAGGGGTTTCTGGAGCTAAAACAAAGGGCAGATATAGAGAAGAAGGAGGCCAGTAGCCAAGAAAACTCAGAGCTAAAGAGAGCCCAAGTCCTGTCCCCCAGATGAGCTAGAAAGGTACACACTGGGTGCTCACCTGCTAATCCATCCCATGAACATCTTCTGTTTGTCTTGCACAGTGTTGGGTGATGCTACATAATATCTAGATTTCAGCCTTCTTTTTAAAAAAATCAGAAATTGTGAGAACTCGGCTTAACTATTGAAGCGGGGTAGTTGTTACTACGTTTTGTCTCTATGGAGCATGCACTGTCTAGTTTGCCATAGTCCTCACCATTCCCAATTGTTCTGCA
Organism: Glaucomys volans; assembly: GCA_020662805.1. Lineage (NCBI taxonomy): Eukaryota > Metazoa > Chordata > Mammalia > Rodentia > Sciuridae > Glaucomys > Glaucomys volans. Next base: position 48,616 of record JAJEJO010048588.1, on the reverse strand, counting down.
GGCTACCCTAGCCCACTTGACTCATTTGTGTTGCCTGCCTGGCTGATGCATGCCTTTTAGTATACGGTATCTGCACCAGAGAAAAGGTAAATATGGACTCAGAGAACCTAGTCATAACAACCTATGAGGATGGAAAGGGGCAGAAGAATGCAATTCCCACTTTAAGGTTGATGAAACTGAGGCTCAAATATGATAAATCTCATGACCATGGTAACCAAGGATTGAAACCTGGGTTGATCTGATTTCAAATCCTTTTTCTTCTCTCAACTGCTCCTATAAGCACTTTCTATTTCCTCCCTCTGCTCCTGAATTTCCTTTGATTCTGAACTTGAATGGTGACCCAAAAGGTCTAACTCATTTGCATATTAATTGAATGTGGTTAGAGAGAAGGGTCATTGGTTCCAGTGTGCAGTCTAAAGTCACATTTTTTAAAACTCTAGATAAACTAATGTGTCATTTGCTGGTGCTTCTTGGTTAAGGGGAGGAAAAAGAGAAATAATTAAGTTACCTGAGTGTTTAGACTTCAGTGTCCAGACTACTAATTGTTAAAGGCAGCAAACTGATCACACGGAGGGGCGGGAGCTTTGCCTTAGTCTATTGAAATCCCCTGCTTCTCGCAGACACAACAAGGGAGTTATAACCAAAGAGGAGGCTGCATGTAACTAAATGCCAAAACATATTTTGAAAAATGGCTTTTAACTCCTCAAGTTTCCCAGCAAGATCAAAAAGAAAAACTCTTTAATAAAGCTCATTCTGCTTCCCAGGAGGCCACTGAGTTGTTGCTCAACAGCAGAGACCTGTGGAGAGAGAAATTCCCACTGTGGGAAGCATGACTTTCTTCATGCAGATAATAAGAGCTTCATGCAAGGGGGCATCTCCCTGTGTCCACCACTTCAATGCATTGCTTCATTCTCTCTTCATGGTCACCCCTTAAAATGTCATTTACTCCCATTGCACAGATGAGAAAACTGAGGTCCTGAAAGATTTGGCAGCCCACCATTTCCTTCCCTTCTCTCAACTCCCTGACTCAGCCAATTGCCAGCTACTTCCCCAGAGATCCCATAAATCACCCATAGGAGTGAGACAGTGTATGGGAGGAGACAGAACTAAGGAGACTTCAATTACTCTAGGTTCAAAGCTTAACCTTGTTTGGACAGTGTCATGTAGCAGTGGTGGGATTCAGCTTTCTCCTTTGTAGAACAAAGAGTGTGACAGGATCTTCAGGGTTCCTGTGGAAGTTAAACGATACAATACAAATGAGGGGCAGGGAGTAGAAACTCAAAGTCTGTGCTGGATTCTCATTACTGATCTGCACTGGTTGATTCCCTGGTTTCTCCTGACAGCAAATGAGCAGCTGCCCATTCCCTCTAGTGGAATGATCTGGGTGTGGGCCCTGCCTCTGCCCCCTGGTCACTGTGGGACTTGGGCCAGGTCAGTTTTCCTGTCAAGACCCTAATGTCCCAAATCATTAAGGGGAGCTAATAACTACCCCCACAGGAGAGTGGCAAAATTCCCATGAGATAAGACTCCTGAGTGAGAAACTAAGGGAGTTTTCAAGGCTTAATGTCACCTGTTCCCTGAAGAGTGTGTTTACCTCTTTGAGGGACGGTGTGGCTATGGCTCTCCACCTTTTGAGTCACAAACATATCAGACCCACCAAAACCACTCTGTACACATGCATGTGTGCAAACACACACACACTACACATAGGTATATATACACAATTCCAAGGGTTCCTGGGGCCCTCCAAAACCTATCCATGACTCTCCAAGTAGAACCTTGGTTTGACTCTTCTTCTCTCGCCCTTCCAAGCCCCCAGGATTGGAAAAGTCCAACTGTGGCTGCTGATGCTTATTTTGGGGATCTTCTGGAATACAGCAGGATGATAGACAGAACAATGTTCCCCAAGCTAGCTGCCAGGAAAGGGAAGTTCAAGAAACAGAGTGAGCCCTGCAAGACCTAACCCAACCTCACAGAGAACTCTCCTCCATCCCCTCATTAGGGGGTACTGTGCCAAAAGGAGAAAGGACTGGGAGTGGGACTTGTAGAGCAAGAGGTACAAAGTTGCAGTAGGGAGGACAAATGCATCGAGAGATCTCATGTGCTGCAAGAAAGCTAGAATTAATAATGCCATAATTTGTAGTGGCAGTTTGTTAGGAAAGTAGATTTTAGTTGCTCTTATTATACATATGCACAAAAAGTAACTACGTGAGGTAGTGGACATGTTAATTTTGTTGCCTGTAGTAATCATTTCTATATATAAACACTCACATAACTGTGTGTGTGTCAAAACATTATGTTATACAGCCACCACATCAATGTTTATAGCAGCTCAACTCACAATAGCTAAAGTATGGAACCAACGTAGGTGTCCTTCAACAGATGAATGGATAAAGAAAATAACACAATGGAATAGTACTCAGCTTTAAAGAAGAATGAAATTATGGCTTTTGCTGGTAAATGGATGGAGTTGGAGAATATTATGAATATTATGCTAAGCAAAATAAACCAAACCCAAAAAACCAAAGTCTGAATGTTTACTCTGATATGTGAATACTAATTCACCTTAAGAGGGGGTGCTAGAGAAGAATGGAGTTAATTTATATTAGGTGGAAGGGAGTGAAGGGAGAGGCAGGGGTATGGGGGTAGGAAGGATAGTAGAGTGAAACAGACATTATTACCTCATGTACATTTATGACTACATGACCAATGTGATCCTACAATATGTACAATAAAACAAATGAGAAATTACACTCCATTTATGTATGATCTAGCAAAATGTATAAGTGCATTCTACTGTCATGTACAACTAATTAAAATAAATAATAATAAAAAATTAAATGCATCTAATTTTTAAAAAAAGAAGAGAGGACCAAAGAAGGACCTGAGGCAAAGAAGAGACTTGTCTACTGGGCCACCAGGATACACAGCTACAACTAGGACAGGGAAGCAAAAAGTTGGTAGAGTTCCAGTGATAGTTAGTATAATTTAAGCCATGAGCACTTTAAAGTTGGGAACTGTCCTTAGTCTTTCCTGTATCATCAACATCTGGCACATAAGTGCCCAAAGTCAGCAGATGGGTGGATGACTAATGAAAAGTCTGAGACTATAGACCAGATTCAAGTAATAAAGAACAATATATATTTTAAGTCAAAGTAAAACCCCAAAAATTGTTCTAAGAGCCAGCTTTAGTGAAATTATCTGGATCATTTGTTTTAAAATTTTAATTATTGGACCCCATTGCAGGTGCACTAGAGCAGCATTTGCTGGTATGGAGCCTGGAAATGTGTTCATGGGTGTGCATGTGTGTGGCAATGTCTTTCCCAAGGGCTTCTTGGAGCCCAGCGAGAGCACCCTTCTTTGTTAGAGGAGTGTGATCAGAGAGGAGTGTGATCAGAGGAGTTTATCATGGGAGCATAATTAGCCTAGATTCCTCTGCTTCAGCAGCTCAGCAGCTATGTAACATGGGCAGGTCCCTTGAGGTGACCATACTGCAGATGCTTCATCCATACAGTGGAGCTAAATGCACAGTTAACCTCAAGAACTGTGAGGGTTAGATGAGATTCACACAGGAAAGTGCTCAGCTCAGCTCTTGGCACAAGCCAACTTTCAGTAAGTGTTGTAACTGCTGGTATAAGGCATTCATAGTAACCACTGGAGGTCAGCAAAACAAATGCCCATCATTCCAATTTTAAAGATGAGAAGACTGATGCTCAGGATGGATGGAGGTCTCAGTGTGTAGACAGGATGTGAACCCAGATGCATTGGCTAGTAGAGGAGTGCCCGGACCTAGCCGATGCCATAGCTTCCCCAGTAGAAATACTTGTTATTCTCTGGAGTAGAATAGGACACACAGCATACTCCAGGCCACAGCTGGGATTTAGCCTGGGTTGAATTTATACTGAGGGTGTGAGCTGAACCAGCAATGCGAGGAGGAGAGATGCTTACCATGAAGGAACACCCTCTCCCTCGTGGACCTTGGAATGGACTTGGCAGCTCATGATGTTAAGTGGCACGCTGACACTGCTTGGCGTAGGCAGATAGCTTTATTAGATGAAGGGTCAAATGCAATAAAATGCTTGGAGGCTTTTAAAAAAACATTAGAAACATTTACCATGACATTATTGACAATCTGGTTAATAAGCCGCCCGGACTGGAGTAATACTGCTGGGGTCAGCAGCTTTTGCCTGGCCTTGCCTTCCCCTCCTCCTTCTCTTGTGCTCCCAGAGTATTTGGTTTGTGCCTCCTGTGCCAATGGTTAATTCTTGGCTTTGCACTGGGAGTGATTTCCTCTTCCAGGTGGGAGGTTCCTTCAAGGGCATCAACCAGCTCTTTTCCATCTCTGTATCCTTAATACTTAGCATGTATATTGACAGTTACAGATGGTCCCTGACTTTTGATGGTTCAACTCATGATTTTTTGACTTTATGATGACAGGAAAGCAATATGCATTCAGTAGAAACCATACTTTGAATTTTTATCTTTCCTAAGCTAATGATAAAGAGTAAGATGCTGGTGGGCAGCAGCACAGGCCTCAGCTCCTAGTCTGCCATGCAAACTCATGGTCACCATATGTAAAAGAGCCCCTGATTTCAGCCAACTGAGAACAGATATAAGTGTTCTGGGCATATTTAATGTAGACTAGGATAAGCTAAGATTGTTCAACAGGTTAGGTTACCTAATGCACTTTTGACTTCGGCTATTTTCAACTCTGAATGGGTTTATCTGGACATAAGCCCATCATAAGTGGAGGAGCAACAGTAATAACACTAGAAAATATATTAACAAGATGCTTTTTAAACTTACATTAACATTGACATAAATATTTTTTGTCTTCTGTTCTTTTCTTTTTCCTAGTTTCTTTACTACCATACACTCAGTCCAAAGGATCCATTTCTCTGGTTCTAATAAAATAACCCTTTGTAAGAATTCATGGAATGAGTAAACTCAAACAGTTAAGTGAATCTATCTGAAGCTTGCTGGGCAATTGAGCAGTTCCCACCACCACCAGCCACTTCTTGGATGGCACATGTCCCAACAAAGCCTTACCCTAGTAGACAGAAACATGGGCCAATCCCTTTGGCCATGAATGAGTAATCCTTATTTTTAGACATAACTATAAATTCAAAGATATTGTTAAACTGGCAAAATTTTAATTCAATAATGAGTTTCCCTGTTTCTCTCTGGGCCGGTGTGTTCCCACATGGATAATGGCTGTAAAAGCAGTACCTGTGTCCAAACATGGACATAAGATTGAATGAGGCAAAACTATTACTACATAGAGCCATAGGCTTTTCTAAGGGGAACAGTTCTAGCTTTCTCATGTTTCTCAAGTTCCAAATGCTGACTTTGGAGCAGCACATTGTTGAAAATGCAACTTTTAATTCATGGAATGTTTATTGAGTTTATTGAGTATAGAGTATTGGGCAAAATACTCTGCTGAGGACGGACGGTGAGACAGATGACAATGAACACTATCCGTTTCCCCCAGTATCTCAAGATATGATAAAGGAAGAAAGTATAAACTTTAAAAACACCAATGGGAAGTAGAGAATGACCATGCTTTGGGAATGAAAATGAAGGGTCATCTTAGAAAAATCCATAATACCACTTCAGATTGTGTTATTGTTCACCCTCTGCCTGAGAGAGGATTCCATCTCCCTGCCTTGATGTCAGACTTGGTCATGTGACTTATTCTATGGAGGAAATGTTCATGAAAATGAATGTACCACTTCTGAGTAGAAGCATTAAAATCCAGTATGTGATTCACCATGTCCTCATTTTCTTCTGTTCCAATAACTGGCTATCGAGCTGAATCACAGCTGATGTGTGGTGGCTATAGAGGATGAGTGAGAAAGCAAAAAAGAAAAACCTTTGACACCATAGGCCACTGAGATATCAGAGCCATTTGTTACTGCATCATAACCTTACTCTCTTCTGTCAAAGACAGAATAAATCACAAAGGGAGGCAGAGGCTTGCAGGCAGAATGAGATCTAGAAGCCCCATGGAATAAAGTTTTGCAAACTAAGTATATACTGGAAACATAGCAAACTGTGTGTGGCCAAGAATACATACTCAAGGAGTTTTGCTCCTATTCCATACTCAAAGAGGAACCATAAAATTATTTGAGCAGAAGAGTGACAGAATCAGGAATACTACTTCTAACCCAGGAAAGGCATAACCAGATGACATGGCAATTGATCCACCAACCAAAAGGGCTAAGAAGGCTGCAAACTATGAAGTGTGTAAATATTATTGGCTATGGAATTATTGGCAGGGTAGCTTGCACAAACCCATTGCAGCTGAGCCCAGCTTAAAACCTCAGCCCAAAGATATTTATGTGCATGCCCACAGTAGTCTAATTACTCTGTATCAAGTACCATGTATCAAAATACCCTTCAAGATTATAACAGGTTTAATTAAATGCACAGTGAAATCCACTTAAGATGAGCTAATTGGGTAGAACCTGATTTTCCTTCCCGCTGCGTCTGACAGACACGAGGACATCCCGGGGAACAGTCAGCTTGTGAAGGGAAGATGAAGAGGCAGGGGTCAGAAGCTGCTGCTTAAGGAGCTGAGGCAGGACTAGAGTTTCCCAGAGGCAGGCATGTGGATTTGTGAGAGGCTGGGAATGAGCCCAGTGAGAGCAATCTTCTCCCATCCTAGAGGGGAAAGAGCCTTACCAATCTACTCCCACCTGACTCTTCTCCAACCAGGTAATGGCTCCTACAACATTCTGTTAGTTGGGCCAAAAACACAGGAGTTATCCTTGACCTCCTCCCTTCTCTTATTTCACACATCTGCTCCATCAACCAATCCCATTGGCCTAGTGCTCAAAATATGGGACATTTCTGAACATTTCTCACCACTTCATTACTCCTGTCCTGGTTCAAGCCCCTGTTGTATTTCACCTAGATGACTGAAATTGCCTCCCACCCAGTTTCCTGAACCTCCACCCCCTGCAAATTATTTTCAGCCAGATGATCCTATTAAAGCCTCAGTCAGATCATGTCATTTCTCTGCCCCAAATTTTCCAAAGGCTCCCAACACATTCAAAATAAAATCTAGCCAAGGGCCTTACATTGACTTATAAGGCTCTGTGCTGTTTCTTCCATACAAAGAAAATTCAAAAATGGGTACGAGGTTTTGATGGATGAGCTGTGTCTCTCTCCCTGAGTGAACCAAGTACTAGATTTCTAGACAAATACTGAGCTGAACTGGATTGCTGCTTGACATGGAAAAGATCACATTTGCTCTCTGCAAGTCTCCAGTATTGTTGGAAAGATACACAAATGGGCCCAGATGTTATAGAACAGTGTGACTTCTGGGGACGGAGAGAGCACAAGTTTTAAAGGAATACCAGAAGGCATGCCTAGTTCGTGAAGAATTTGGTTTTGATGGCCATCGGTTTTATTTTAAGTTGATCTTTTACTAGTAATGTTCAATAATGAACTGGTGGAAAAAAATTAATAGTTTTATTGGTTGATTCATGAGTAAGATGTAATACCTCTCAGACATTTCAAGATCTTATGAATGTCTTGATCAGCCCATTTGCATCTCTAATCCAACAATTCCAACTCCTCTGCATACCACATACTAATTATCCCTGCTGCTGATGAAGAAAGAGCTGAGTACCCTCTCACAGCAAGGCCAAACTGCTCTGGTCCAAATAACAGCATCAGAATGCCTGCCCGCAGCACAACCCTACCTTAACAGTGTCCTGTAGGAGGTCTGGCCATAGAGCTGGGCAGGTCATGCCAACCATCTCCACCAGTCAGAGGTTCTCCCAGTTCAGGAGACAACTGTGCCAACTGCAGCAGGATTCCAGGAGGCTGGGTACTCCAGGAGGATTCCAGAGAGCACTCAGCTCCCCCGCCCCACTACAACTGGCATGAAGGGTTTGCATTCACCACAAAGCAAACATTCTCTAAATATTAACGTGCTACAGCTCCCTTCCCAGATCCAGCTCTTGTGGATAAATAGGAAAGTCATGCTTTCTCCATGTTCATGTAAAAACAAAAGACACCCCTCAGGGACAAGGACACATGGACCACTGGAATGGAATTAAAATCCAAAATTAGCATGCCCCCTGATCCCTCCCTCAGAGCCTTGTAGATGGCATACAAGCCATCGCAAAGCCCTCGGAAACCAGAGGCACAATGAATGTGGGGTTTGGCATTTTTTCATCACATAGTGATTTTGTCACTGATAGTAAATCTGTAAATTTTGGCAGGAATATAAGAATGTATAGACATCCTCCCTACAGGGGAGGCATTTTTAAAAAGCATCTGATTCACCAAACATGTCTTGAGCACCTACTATGTACCAGACACCACTGTGAGCATTTTAGAATGTGAAGCCAGAGAGCCATACAACATTTCACCCAATCCAGGACACATTGGAAGTAAGAGGGGTACTATTAATAGTCATGACTGGATAATATGCATAAAGCAGGAATATCCTGGGCCAAGCAGAAGGTGTGATCCCCAAGCTGTATCTCAGTTAATTTCTTCAAAAACCCTCAGTGGTAAGCAGTTCTTCCTCCTGCTTTACCAATGAAGATCTTGAGACTTAGAGACTTTATGATATTCAAAGTCATATATTTGAATCAAGATCTTAGCTTATTCTGGCTCTATCCTACTATGCCAAAAGTAACCATACTCAAAATGTGGGGGAAAAGGCACACTCGCACATTGCTCATGGAGTTGCAAATTGGTGCAGCCACTCTGGAAAGCAGTGTGGAGATTCCTCGGAAAACTTGGAATAGATCCACCTTTGACCCAGTTATCCCATTCCTCAGCCTATACCCAAAGGACTTAAAATCAGCATACTACAGTGATGCAATTACATCAATGTTCATAGCTGCTCAAGTCACAATAGCTAGATTGTGGAACCAACCTAGATGTCCTTCAATTGATGAATTGATAAAGAAACTCTGATATATATATATATATATATCAGAGTTTATATATAATATATATATATCAGAGTTTCTTTATCAATTCATATATATATATATCAGAGTTTCTTTATCAATTCATCTATATATATATATAATGGAATATTATTCAGTCATAAATAAGAATAAAATTATGGCCTTTGCAGGTAAATAGGTGGAATAGGAGAATAGCATGCTAAATGAAATAAGTCAGTTCCATAAAACCAAAAGCCAAATGTTTTCTCTGATAAGTGGATGATGATACATAATGGAGGTGGGGATGGGGAGTAAGAGAAGAATGGAGGAACTTTGGATTATGTAGAGGGAAATGAGAGGAGAGAGGATGGGGATATGAAAGATGGTGGAATGAGACAGACATCATTACCTTATGTACATGTATGATCACACAAACGGTGTGAATCTACATTGTGTACAACCAGAGAAACAAAAAGTTGTACCCCATTTGTGTACCATGAATCAAAATGCAGTCTGTAAAAATTAAAAAAAACGATGGACACACTTACAAAAAACAAAAATGACAAAAGTTCAGTGTAAGATGACAGAAAAATGTAAGATGTGGAAATACTTTTAGCAGGAAGAATCAGAAAAAACTTGGTGGAGGAAGGACACAGACTCATGCAGGTAAAGGCTGTGCTTTTATAAGGGAGATGGGATAGAAGAAAGGGAAAGAGGCTGGGAAGGTGCTGGCACATGTGTACGGGTCTACCAGGCAAGACAAGCCCTCACCAGCCACCAGATGGCCAAAGGGGAGGAGCCAACCTTACTAACTTGAGTGACCTTTAATCTTCCCTCTCATTCTCTGAGACACATAACCAGGACAGGCTACTTCATTTGCAAGGTTCAGTGCAAAATGAATAATGCAGGGCCCTTTCTTCAAAAAGTATTTAAAACTTCAAGATGGCAACAATAAATTATTAAATCAAGATTTGGGCCCTTCTAATCATGGACTCTCATGTACCTGAATAGATTGCATGTCCTTGCAGCTTGTCCTGCATAGGAAACTTGTTTTGCTTAAGTCTTCAACTAATTTGAGCTGATCTGAAATGGCCTGAAATACCCACCTTGATTTAGGCAGTACTGTGGGCCAAAGGTGAATATCTGTCCTCCATGCTAGGGAGTTTTGTGATTCCATAGATAACCCTAATTGTCTGTTGGACATGTCTCTTCCAAAGGCCCAGGTCTTCCTTGCCACATGTCTTAGTCTGTTTTCTGTTGCTGTAAAATACCTGAAACTAGATTATTTATAAATCTGGAGATTTGTTTCAGATCAATTCTGAAGGCTGGAAAGAGCTTGGTGCTGGCACTTTCTTATCTTCTGGTGAGAACCTTGTACTATCATATGTGATACAAAGACAGAGGGGTAACAAAGAGAGAGGAAGCAAAGGAAGCCAAACTCACTTTTACAACCCACTGCTATGAGAACAAACCCACTCCCAAGAGAATAGCTTTAATCCATTCATGAGAGTGGTACCCCTACAACCCATTGACCTCTTAATGGTCCCATCACCTCTCACCACTGTTCCATTGGGAATTAAGGTTCCACCCTGTGTTTGGGATGGGGTGAACCATCCCCAAACCACAGTACCAGGACCCTGATAAATGAAGAGGATCTTCACAGCACTGCCTTTTTGGTTTTCTTCCTTCTCTCCTTTCACTGAGTTCATTCCCATTGTAGAAAAATGGATATTTGGGATGCAGTTCCAAGTTGGGATCTGTGGCTTCAAAAGGGAGCTTTCATTGGTTCCTCTCTGCTTTGCTGTTCCCTTCCCTTCTCTACCAACAGGTAGCGAGAAATTTGCAGGCAGAGAGAGCCTCAGGCATCTGTTATAAAGCTGGCAGGTAGGCTTTCTGGTGCAGAAAGTCTGGAGTGGATTCAGGAGATTCCTTTTGGGTCCCAGTATGCCGGACAGTAGGCTTTGGTGGGACAGTAGCACCCCACACCATACCTCCAGGAGAAGAGATGTAGATGTGCTGCAGAGGCCACCTACATGCCTGGTGTTGGAGACATTCTGTGAAGTAGTCACTGCCAGTCCTTGCTTCTCTCTTACCACTGCATAAGACAGACCTCTGACTCTAACCAAATATTTTCTCTTAAGTGTTCCCTATGTTTTTGGCCTCATAATTTTGCTTCTGTTGTTTCCTCTTCTGGAAATGACCAACTACATTGATGGATAGAACCTCCTTATCTCTCAAGGTCTGATTCACACATTTCCACCTGATTCTTACCTGTGGTTTCAAAATGATTATCTGCACACGTGGCCTGATTTTAAACATTTCTTCCTGTCTTCTGAGTTCTTCACTACAGTGACCACCTCTCTTCCAAATTCTCTCAATGCTTTATCTGCAACCCTCTCCTGTCACAATGTCATAGGCCCATGTCTCTATCAGTTGGAACTCTATTACAAATGACTAATGACTTCAACTCACAACATTGCCAACAATAAAAGGAATACACTGGCCTAAAGCTTAGGTTGGAGCAATCTCTCAGCTTTCCCTCCTGTAGGCTGGCTCCATTCTTGAGCTGCTTTCCTCATAGTAGCCAGTTGGGTGCAAAAGCTCTAAGCTTCATGTCATTACTTTCAACACCAATGGAAGCCAGGGTCTCCTCTACCTTTACCTCCAAGATTTGGATTCATATTTTCTCTCTGCTTAAGAATTGGCTCAGGTGCCTACCTACAAATCAATTTCTAGAATGAGTTGTTCTCTCCCTTTAGCTAGGTATGGAGCCCACAAATAAAGAGGAATGGTGTCCTCTGTGTCTGTAGAGAGGATAGATGCTTTTCAACAGCAAATTGTCTATCTCCTTTGCTAGATTATAAGATCCTTGAGAGAGAAAACATGACACTTGGTTTTATTCATTCCTCTCATTCAATAAATATCTAAGGAGTCCCTACCATGTTCCAGGTATAGTGGTAAGCATCTGGAATTTTTAAATTTGAAACATAGTCTCTGTATCCATGTATCTGAAAGACCATTCTTTCAATCTACATCTACTTATTAGATGTATTGTACAGTCAGACCATGTGCCAGGCATTGGGAATATGGCAGTTAACAAAACAGATGCATTCTCTGCCTGCTCTCATAGATACCAAAACAAAACTGATAAATAAGCAGCCAGAAAATGATGCTGCAGTGAACAATTATGATTAAACCAGGTACAGAGCAGTTTGAGAGCACAGAGAAAGTTGCCTGACCCAGCTTGCTGCAGGGGTGGTGGAGTGGGGCCAGAAAGACTTCCTGGAAGAGGTACCATCTGTTAAACATGAAAGACTGGAGCTAAACCCCAAAGTATTTCATTCAGCATCTGCCATGAGATAGGCTTTCAAGAAATGATCAATGATTGAATGCATTAATATAAAAAGTCCAAGCCTTTGCAAAAGGAGGAAGGACAGCTGAATTAATTAAACCCTAATCACAATTATCCACCCAATGGAGAAGAGAGCCATTGCTTGAAAAATCTACAATTTACTTGCTTTGGGTTTGAAATGCCTGGTGGTCCTTGTGCATTTGTATGTTTTGCCTAAGTTAATATTAAAGGAGTTTGCATTTCATGCCCTCAGTGCGGTTGGTAAGAATCAGTGAGAAGTAACTTGAATGCAAAGAAAAAATAAATCTTGGACAGAAAGTGACATGACTAATAGCAGAAATGAATAAACTATTTGGGATTAGCTGAAAGTTAACCATATGCAGGGGAAAATCTCCCCCAAACAAAATGAATTGGCTATTACAGCTTCAACTCTAAAATCAGGATAATAATAAATAACTTTTTATATGATTGTAGGAATTAGAGATTAATAAATGCAAAGACTCAGCTCTGGCCTGGCAGAAATATCATAGCCGTTGCTGCTATTATTCCTGTTGTTTTATTTGCTGATGTGGCTATAGTTCTGAAAATGTATTGCATCATCTCTTCTCTTTATGCCTTTATCCATGATGTTCTTTCATCTGGAGCTCCTTTGACCACCATGATAGCTATTCATCCTTCAAACGTCATTGCCTCCATCAAACCTTCTCCCCTAACCATTCCCTCCCTCAAACTGTTGAGTTGAAGTTTGAGTCGCCTTGGACACAAACACTGGTCCCTCTGGACTTTTAGTGCCTGCAGAGGACACTCTCTCTCCCTTGACTGAGTCTTTTAATGCATTTCTAAATTCCAAACTTAATAGATTATTGGGAGTGGAGGAGGAAATTTAAGGACATGGGGCCCAACTGGAGGAAATAGGTCATTGCTGTAGCCCTCTCCACTCATCCCACTACCACCCCAACTTGCTGACTGCTATTTTAGACCCCAAAGCAACTGGACCAACCCATAGACTGAAATTTCTGAAGTTGTTAGCCAAAATACAGGAGCCAAATTTCCTCCTGTAAGTTGCTTTGTCTCAGGTATTTTGTCACAGTGATGGAAATCTAACACTTTCTATTTCCTCATTTTACTAATGGGGAACTGAGGTCCAAGAAGACAAAATGATATTACCAGTGTCACCCAGCACAAGTGGTGGCTATGCCCACTCTTTGACTTTTTTGGTCAAAAGTGATGTGTTAACATCATGTGTCTACAACTCTCCTCAGACTGCTAAAGTCTTTAACAGTGGCAGTTTAAGGAACTGAGTTGTATAGTAAGGCAGAAGCCCTGTTGCTTGCTGCCTGATGGTGGATATGACTCTGATGGGTGTGTGCGAGTCAAATTCATTTGCTCCCACCATGAGGACTTCTTCCAATCCTAGGCCAAGGTTCTGTTGTCCATTCCAGAATAATTCCCCATATTTACAGAATATCTTTCCCTCAGTGGGTTCTGATTGCCGTTTTCATAATATCAGACTTTTCCTCATGGCAGTTCCTCAGTCCATTTTTGACAGGGGTGGGGGGATATTAAAATAAAGAATTTGAAAGCCTTGCCTGATCAAATTGTCACATTAGTCATGAATGGAACTGGCATGATAATCTTGGTGTTCTGAAGCCAAGTTAAAACTCCTTTCCAGTTTCTTCCATCTCTATTCCTCCCCACATCCTCCTCTTTATTCTGTTGCCTAACCCCAGCATTGCATGCATGCCTTCCAGACTCTGCAGTCGTCCTTGACTCTCTCAGCTTGCCAAAGTCCTATTCATATTTCAAGACCTAATTCAAAAAGCTACTCCTCTGTTAAACTTCACCCCAGCCATGAACTTGGCAGCTTCCCTGCCACCGAGTTCATACTGATCATATCTTGCCTAAAATCTTAGAGCTTCAGTTCACATGTGAGTCTTTGGCTTGTAAGTAGATTTTAGGTGCAAGGTCTTGTCTATTCCCTTTTGCATTCCCTTTAAAGCAGTGCCTTAGAATTTAGTAGAGCTCAAACAGGGCCTTTGAACTGGAAAGATGAAATGAAATTTGGAGTCTGTCACTGTCTATTCATTACCTCTCTGAATTTCAGTTTCTTCAAGGGTAAAATGGAGATGGCCATGCATAGCCTATAGGGTTGTTAAGGTGGCCAAATGAGACAACATGGATAGTGCTTTGCAAAGTGTGTTGGAAGACGTCCAGCAGTCAATGACTCATAGCCAGCAGTGCTGAGATCACAGCCAGCTAGCACCCTGACATACATAGGTGCACGCAACACATCACATGCTCTATGTGATCAAAACCCTGCAAAACTTACCACTTTTCTTGGTTCTCTTACTAAACTTGGGTTCTTGGATTTAGAGTTGTAGAAATGAGCACCGAACCTAGAAATAATTTAAGCATAGGCAGGGCTTTTATCTACTCATGTCAGAAGGAAGGCAGCACATATGGAACAGGAATCCTAGGCTAACTCAAGCATTAAGGGCAAAGGAGCTTAGCATGGGGACAGCAGGAACTCTTTTTCGTTATTGTTTCCATCACATGTTGTAGTGGGACTTTGGTTGTGTTTGTGCTCTTCATTATGCTTCTCCACGTGTCACATGTATCATGACCATCTTAATTCTCCACCCAGGGGTGTGCATCTTACCATGCTAAGAAGGTAAAGGTAACTATGGGTTACTTTGGAGACCATCCTACACATGCATTTGTCCCTCACCACCTGATGCTTACCGTTATCATCTGAGAAGTCTCTAATATTATTTTCAGAAGTGTTCGGACCCTGCTTTGTTTGGCTTTTAGCTCAGAAGGCTGGGCTAACTTTCCCAGCTCCCATTTTGGCTTGCTATTTCACTCCCATACCTTTGAAGGCAGGTACACTTATAACTCCTAATTTTCTAGTATGACCATTAACCCCATCAGACGGAGGCTGGCTTCTCCCTTAGTCCTAAGGGCTCCTGTTTTTCATGGGGATCCCTGACTCTGTCAGTTCTAGCAATGTCATTTAAGCACCTAGTGCACTTTCTTCCTTCAAAAAGTAGTCCCTAATCACAGCTGTCAAAACGAATCAATCACTCCAGTGGCATTTTGTCTTCTATTTTAGCATTTTTAATTCTACTTAACTAGTCAACAGTTAACTAGTTATCCCCCAAGATTAATCTTTGCACCTTCAGTGTTTGTCTGTAGCTCACAGTCAAAGCTCAGTAAAAGACTGATAAGTGAATGGTCTTCAGTTTTAAGGGAAAAAAAAGATCACAACACTTCACAAAATAAATCCCAATTAAAATGCTTTTCACAAAATATGGAAACTTTTTTCACCCTCTAAGATTCATGATTAAAAGAAAGTTCATATACACTTATGAACTAGGTCTCTTCTTAGTATACCATCCATATTGCATATCTATATTTTGATGTGAAAGGACCATCACACCCCTCTGTTTGGTAATCAGAGATCCCCAAATTCCTACAGAGATGTGCTCCTAATCCACAGATAAGAAGAATAAGCCTCTAGAGTTTTGAAGCAGTTGCCTCACAGTTCAAGCTTTAAGCTGTAAGGGAAGGAGCTCACATTTGTGGAAGCTCTACAGGTACCATCGACTCTGCCATGGAAATGTTTTGCTGCATACCTTCCAGATGTCAGGCCTAGACCCGGCATTTTCGTGTACATGATCTGATTTAATCTTTGCCATAATCCTGTAGGGCAGTTTGATGTGATTTTCCAGACAGGAAATAGAAGACTGAAAGTTCATAGGGCAATGAAATGGCTGGACCAGTATTTGAATCCACAGCCAGCTGTCTCCAAAGTCCACGTCCTTTCCTGCTAAACATTTGATTTCTGATGTCAGCAAATCCCATTTTCTGTACAGCACCCCCTTCTCAGACAGCACTGGACAAATGTGACCGTGTTACACACAGAGTTACTCAAAGCTGCAGCCGCCCCTACCTGCCATACATCAAAAGCAGAGGCTGGTTCCTGAATCACAGGCATCCATTTTTCACTTATAATTGAGAATTACCTTTCATGTTTTCCCCCACCATGGTAAAACTGTTCTATATTTATTTCATTGTTATTATCATTTTCATCATCCTAACGATTATTCAGTATATACCAAGTGTCTCTGATGAAACATGCAGGAGATGAAAAATCTTTGGGTGGGTTGGCGTGTTTCAAATTGTTAGTGTATTATTCATTAGTGTATTAATATTGCATGGACTGTATTTTTATATGCAATTTAAAGAACAGGTAGCATAAAATGGGAATGAGACAATATTATCAGATCAATCAGAGGCTTGAGCTTTCACTCAGAGCTTTTAAATGATCATTCCGATCTGTTGGGTGAGAGAATGTGTTGTCAGAAATGTGATTCATCTGCACTGGGATATTTTCAGGATGGGAAAAGGCATCTCAGCCTGGAAAGGGTGGGACTATTAAAGTAAATGCTTTCTTTGCATTATGCTAAGTCAGGGAAATTGGGTCAGGCCCATGGTCTGTCCTGGCAAGGAGGCTGTCTCACGCCTGGGTACCACAAAGAGGGAGAGTAGATATTGAGGTTGCCCTGAGCCCTGCACACTGTGGCACTCCAAACCTCTGCTTGGTGGAGAGCAGAAGCACTTGTGCATTTTGATGTAAATTACCCTTTTTGTGGAACTGCAATGAGCATGTGTGTGATTATTCCCATCTGGGAGATCAAGAGAGTAAAGCTCAGGTAATCCTCCAACCATGTTCCCACAATCCCCACGGAAAAGGCCCCATGTCCTGACTATCACAGTCTCCTGTGCAGGCCCTCTTTTACTTAAAGTCCCAACACTCTTCAAGGTCAGAGCACACAGTAGGATCATTTTATCTTCTGTAGATGAGGAAACTGAGGCCAAAGGCAGCTGAGGCATATCTTTTGTTCTCATTGTCTCTTTTTCCCATTAAAATCACTTGGGAAGACTCTACTCTCAGACACCCCTGGGCAGTTTACATCAAAGGATTGCCCATCCCTGTGGCACTTGAACCCATCTCCAGACTGCTGAGGAAGCAGCAGCTCAGGATTCAAAGTCAGAAACTCTTGTTCAGTCCCAGCTGAGGGGCCTCTGACAAGCCACCCATCCCTCCTTCTGAGCCAATGATTTCTGGGGGGTGGTAACCAGGGATTGAACTCAGGGGCACTCAACCTTTTAGAGGCTGAGGCTGGTCTTGAACTTGTAATTCTCCTGCCTCAGCCTCCCAAGCTACTAGGATTACAGGTGTGCACAACTGTACCTGGTTGGTTCATTCCTTTATCTATTTACTTACATTATTTACAAAATGCACTTTCTTCAGGCCAGGCTTCATGGTAGGATACGAAGAATCAAAGTTTAAGAAAAGGGCCCTTGTTAGTATCCAACAAAACAAAACTTCGTATTTACTGAGTATCTACCCAATGCCTGGCTCAATATCGACTCATGCTTATTGAATCCTAACGTGGGCGTTCTTAGATATCTTACAGATAGGAATCTGAAGCTCATAAAACCCCTTGCCCAGTATCACCTAGGAAGCAAGTGATCCAATCTAAGTCCACCTGGACCTGTTTTCTGCGTCTCCCACATAATACCACAGATGTGCAAAGAAATCGTTACAAGATGGAAATGCTCAATGTTTTAATTACAAGGGAGAGTAGGGGTGGGGTGATCAAGAGGAGCAATCTGCCTTACCCATTCTTTCTCCCTGGCTTCCCATCTACCTCCCATTCTGGCTTCCAATTCCAGGAAGCCAAGAACAGCTAGAGAACACCATGTTAATTGAGCAGGGCCTCTTTGCCACTTGGAAAACTGTTTATTTATTTCTCAGACTATTCCTAATGTGTTGCAAAGACTGTCATTCCATTACCTCACCGCCCATGAAAAGGATGATGAGAAAAATAAACAATAACAGCTTCTTGGTATTAAGCAATTTCTTTGTTCCAGGCACAATTCTTGCCAAACATTATCTCTGAACACCACAATAACTTTATGTTCATAGCCCCAATTCATAGATGAGGAAAACAGCTTTCCTTGGGATCTCCATGGACACTAGGGAGTGAGTGTCCAGGCCTGGATCCAACCAATCCCAGGGTGTCTGACTCCAGCTGGCACCCTCTCCTCTCTATGCCATGCCATCTCTTAAACAATAACCACAGTTGCCATTTATTCTGTGTCAACCTCGGGTCAGATGCTGTAGGTGTTTTTTTATTGTTTTTTCTAGATTTCTCAACCAGCAGGAGAAGGAAACTTTAAATTTTTCTATTTAATAAGAGTCCAATTAAGGCTTAGATTGGTAAGACTACAAAGATAGCAACTTGCTTTCCAAATCAAAATCTGCTTATCTCCAAAGATTCGGCACTCCAGAGAGTAATCCTACACTTGACCTTGACCTGCCCTCCTGTTTTAGAGAGAAAAGGCACTATCCCCAAGCCAGACTCATGCACCTTCTACTGTGCACCTTCATTCCTTCCAGTCCCTCGGCAGACACCAGTTAATAGATGATTTGCTCACATCAGGAGCCTTTCTGTGAACATGCTCACGCCTATCCAACTCTAAGGCCTCACCCTTCCACCTTTCAAGTTAATAGCCTTCTCCCACCTCTCTTCCAGAGTTCAGCTGACACTAACCTCACTCTTGTCACTTCACCCCCTTTCCTACATTCCCTTAATCCAGTTTCTGCTGCTACAGACTGCAGGGGGTGCTTCCTCAAAGGCCCCAGGGTCCTATTACTCATTATCTATGGTGGCCTGGAGCCTCACCTACCTTGGCTCCATTGTCATTGCCTCTGCTAAGTCCCTCCCACCTTCCTCAAATCTCTTCATTGACTTGCTCATGTGATCCTGTCTTATCCTACTTCACCTCTAACCCAAACAAAGATTCTTAAACCAGAGGAGAATTTAAATGGCTACAGAGGAAACTCCTACCCAGACCAGGGATCCATTTCACAGCTTCCCCACATGTAGTCACTAGCCCCTTCTGGAACCCTTCCTGGAGTGGGGAGTCCATTCCCTTGTGTCTGTTTTAATTTATTCATTCATTCCTAGTGGTTCTCTTTTTGGTATTCCCATTATTTAGTGATTTCTAATTACAAAAAAATTATATGCATTCTAATTAAAAATGATTAAGTGAAAATCTATTATTTATCCCAACCCTACTCCTTTTACAAGGTTTTTTTCATTCCCACAAAAATATTCATCTGCACATAAATAATATTTGCTAGTTGTTTTTACCATCAAAATTAAAATATATGCATTTATCTTTGCTTTTCTCATTTAGCAGTACTTTGCAAGAGTGCTGCAGGTTGAAATTTATAAAAAGACACAAACTAACCCCTACAATGTAATAGCTGCATGTACAAGTTCTGTAGTACAAATATACTACTATTTATTCATGATTCCTATGCTAGTGGACATCAAAATTGTTTCCAATTTCTTTGGTTGATATTTTCTGCTATTTGCTGCAATAAACTTCATTATAAATAACTCCTTACATACCATATTTTTAAGTGTAGGATGGACCTATATCTGGAGCCAAATGATACATGTAATATTAATTTAAAATATTTTCAGGTAACTTTCCAAAACTCTTATTACTTCACACTCGCACCAGGAGAATACAGGGCTGTTGCCTGTTGCCCCGTGTCTTCCCAATAAGTAGGTATTTTTCTATCTTCAGTGTTTGCCAATCTACAGAGTAAAGAATGATATCTCATTTTTGCTTTAGTTTCTATTTCCCTCGCTACTCATCAGGAAAGCATCTTCCATTGGCCATTTGTATGTTCTTTTTCATGAATTGCCTGCACATAACCTCCTCCTGTTTTTTTTTTTAATTATTATTAAGCAGCTTGACTTTCTCCTACCAATTTGTGAAAGCACTTTGTATGCAAGCATGTTAACCTTGAACCCTATAACTTTATTTCATACATGTTATAAATACTTTTCCAGACTATCATTTTGTTTTTGTTGTTCTTGTTGCTCTGTTAGTGTGAGCTATAGGACTTTATTTATAATATCTTGGTATGCATAAATCTTATGCATTCAACTATATTAATCTTTTCCCTTTAGACTTCTGAATCTCCTATATTGCTTAGGAAAGTTCTCTTAGCTTCCAAGGCTGTATGAATATTCTAATTTCCTTCTTCTTGTTTTTCATTTAAATCCTCATTGCATTTATAAGTTATTTTTGTATGTGGTATGAAGAAGGGGATTTCATGTTCATATTGCTTGCTTGGTTTGAACCCCAAGTCTCCTCCCTGTATCCTTGTCTGTGGGTTGACTCTGCCCTCATTGCTGCGCAGCCCAAACAGCACACACGTGTCAGGTTAAATCTCCATCACCACCCCTCAGATGCCAGTATCCCTGGCCCCCTGCGATCACAGCACCCTCCCCTCTGCTGTTTGGGGCCTGTACATGTCAGAAAGTGTTTTGTCCCATTTGTCTGGAGATGGGCACATGGGAAAGTGTCACTCAATTAAGCCCTTTTGGATTTCCTTGGAGCACTTGCCAAAATCATAATTGTGTATTAATTTGCAACTCAACTGGGTTTTCACAATTGCTGCTGGGGATGGGATTGAGAGCCCATGTATACTTGTATCTGAAAGAGAAGGGGATGCTGGTGAGTCAGTCTCCAGGAAAAGATCAAGGTCAGAGCCTCCCAGAAATCCCTCATTTTATCAGCCCTCAAAGGCCTGATGAGTGCCATGGTGCCTTATTTGGCTTTGCCTTGTTTTCCTGCCTGTCAGCTCTAGGAATTAGGATTTTATTTTGATGCTGAAGGGAAAAAAAATGTATACATACCAACACAGACAATACAGGATAGAAGTAACAGTTCAATCTGCTTCATCTTTGTCTTCCTCTGATTCAGTTCAGTCAGTACTTGGTTGAATGGATGTTATGACTTGTGAGTTTTGTGCTCTATTAGCTAATTAAATGAGGCGTGGGGAGGGGGCAGGGAAGGAAATAGAATGAGACAAACATCATTACTTCATGTACATGTATGAATGTGCGAACGGTATGATTCTACTTCATGTACAACCAGAAAAACGATAATAGTACTCCATTTGTGTACAATGAATCAAAATTTTAAAAAATAATAAAAATAAAAAAATTTATCACCTGTAAAATGGGGATGGTGATTCACCAACTCATGGGCTCAGTTGAAATGAATCTTATCAAATTCTTCTCACAGTATCTGAGGTAGAGTGAGTGTTCAATCAATGAGAGTTGCTATCATTATTTTCATTAACTTCATTGTTATTACTATTGGATAGTGTTAGACACAGTGTGAGACTTTGAAGATGAAGAGATAAATAACAAAATGTCTAAAAGATAAAAAGGAAGACTTTCCAAGTGGGAATAGGGATTTTGTGGAATATGAAATGGGAATTATTAGCAGAAACAAGAAAAATGAGGAAGAAGAACAAGTTTGGGATGATTGTGCCTCTGGCAGATCAAAGTGATGAACACTGAGATCAGAGGGTGAAAATTGGGAACAAGAGCAAGGAAACCCAGAAACAAGGGAAAACTCCAAGTTCATTGCACTCTCTTAACATGGACTAACCAAGAATCATTTATGACATCTCCTGGCTGCTGGTGACACAGAATGTGAATCATGGTCCCTGCCAGTGGAGGCCAAGACTCTGATACACCAGAACCATGGTAGATGCAATGAAAAAAGCGAGGAGTGTCTGCTCTCTCACAAAGCTCACCTTCTAGAAGGGACAGTATGCAATATTATCAGGCAGTACCCCTGAAGTACTAAGAACAAAAGATGAAGTCAGGAGGGAATGATAAGAGAGACATACCAAGCTGGGCTCAGGGGTGCACACCTATAATCCCAGTGGCTCAGGAGGCTGAGGCAGGAGGATTGGGAGCTCAAAGCCAGCCGCAGTAAAAGCGAGGTGCTAAGCAACTCAGTGAGATCTTGTCTCTAAATAAAATACAAAGTAGGACTGGGGATGTGGCTCAGTGGCCAAGTACCCCCTGAGTTCAATCCTTGGTACAAATAAAAAGAGGGACATACCAGACAGAAAGGTAGGAAAGGCTAGAATCAAAAGCAATATTTAAAGGATAAAGGAGAAGTAAGGAAAAGTGAAGGAGTTCCTGTTTTTCTTTTTATTAATATTTTTAATTTTATTTTAATTCACATGTACATTACACACAATAATGGAATTTAGTGTGATGCTTCAACACACATATATATGATATGCTCTAATGAAATCCAACTTCCCTTTGTTCCCCAACCCAACCACTTTCCACCTTCTAGTAATCATTATTTTTCACCCAGGTCAGCTTTTCTGGCTGAGAATAAGCCTGCGCCATTCTGCTCATTCATGGCAGGGAGAATCCATGTAACCGGCTCCTCATGTTCTGGCCTCTCAGCTTTGTAGTAGCACTTCCAA
Source organism: Glaucomys volans (assembly GCA_020662805.1). Classification (NCBI taxonomy): domain Eukaryota; kingdom Metazoa; phylum Chordata; class Mammalia; order Rodentia; family Sciuridae; genus Glaucomys; species Glaucomys volans. The sequence goes on along the minus strand of JAJEJO010048588.1, from coordinate 25,953 downwards.
CACCGCTGAGTCCTTGTCTGACAATCCAGAAGAAATAATTTATTCATGTTAACAAGGCTCTGGACCAGAATGTTCTGCAGCTCTTGAAAAGATCTCAGCACAGGCCTCTCTCCCCCAGTGTGTGGTACTTTGCAATTTACAAACTCTTATTCTTGCATCCTATCCTCTGACCCCCACAAAAGCCCTCACATGGCATCTGACCTGACCCCTGCTATTGCAGATTATGAGGAAACCCCAGAGGAAAAGAGATGTGCCCAAGAACCCTCCAGTGACTGGTTGGTGGTAGGCCCCAGACCTCATGCCCCTCTGCCCTCCTTTTTTCCCTCACTGTCACTCGATTTCTTGTCAGTCTTAAAAGATGCAGGGGAGAAGGGATGGGAAGGGTATGGCTTTCTCTTTCCAAGGTCAGCAAACAGAATCTGAGAGCCAAATAACTCATCCCACGTTATACAGCTAGGTCTATCTTGCAGTTTCTCTCTCTCTCTCTCTGTCTCTCTGCATCTCTCTCTCAGCTGTGGTGTGCTAGAAAGAGTACAAGCCAAGATGTCAGATCAGCCTGGATTTGATCCTGACTCTGCCCATTTACTAACTGTTCTACCTCAGTAGGCCTTGATGTCATAAGCTGTAAAATGGGATTACAAGAGACCTTGCCTGCACTGGTCAGAATAGATTAGACATTACTATAGCAAAAAGATCCCCGCAGTGACTCCTTACAGTACATATTACTTGCTTGTACTAAGTGTGAAGGGGGCGGAATATTCTTCCTCTATCTCGTAGCTACTCACCTAGAGCATACGACCACTGAGGTTGCTGTGTCAGGAAAGAAAAGAATCGAAGGGTTACACTGGGGCTTCTGCAGCCGAGCGTGGAGGGGGCACGGCTTTGACCCACACCTTGTTGGCTGGAACTTAGTCAAGGCCCCCCTCGTAGCCTAAGTGCAAAGGTGGACAGAACACATCTCACCTGGGCCTGGGAAGAGGCCATGCATGATGGACACAGCAGTGTTTACCACGCTGCTTCACAGAGGAAACATGCCAATTAAGCAAGGGCAGGTGGGCAGAGCCTCTTACACAGGTATCAATAAGTGGCAGCTGATCAGTAAAACACAGCTGCTCTATCCCATCATCACCACCAGCCAAGTCAGTGCTGGGTTGGCAATCAGCCCTCAGAGCCACCTCCCCTCTCTGGCCTCCATTGCTTCATAAGAGGAGAAAGGACAAGGAAAATAGTTTCCAGGCTTCTTTCAGCTCACTAAAGTTCTAGTTGCTTGAGTGATTCTTCTTTATATCCAAAGATTTTAAATTTTAAGAGAAACACTTTCCATTTGGGGGATGACTCTAGGTTTCCTTTGGGTACTTAAAGGAGTCCCCATATTGCCTGAAAAAGACCTCACAGGAAACTGACAGTCCTCCCCCGAGTCCTGCCATGTCATAGCTATGCAGCTGGCAGGAGGATGGGCTCCAAGAGTCTCCATTACCAAGGAAGCTCCTGGTCCAAAGCAGAGCAGAGTGTTTTATTTTGGAGAGGGGAAGAGTTGAGCTTGACAACTCCTTTCTCCCTTCCCCCTCTGCTAGCTATTTACATATTGGTCTTCAATTGTAATCCAATTGGGTTGGATGCTGCTTGTAGAAATACTTCTGCTCATAGGAAAAACCTCCAATGATACTGCTATAGAATCTGGACCTGAACTTCTGTCTGCTTTTCAGGACCAGCTCCCTCATGTTGTCTTCAGACTGTGTCTGTGGACTATAGAGGCTGAGTCTGTCTCCACCTCCCTCTTAGGAAATATCCCCAGGCTCTGCCAGCAAATCATTAAACAAAGTGAGGCAATCCCATTTTATTTATTTAGTATTTACTTAATGTTTACGTGGATCCTGCCTCTTAGCCCTGCAAGTACTTTGTCAATCTTAGTTTCACTCCCCAGACTCAGATCAAGTTTTCCTTTCTCAATCACCATGTCATAGCATCCTCAGGCTGACAGTCAGTCATGACCTCCTCATGAACACAGCCTCCCTTGCCCAAGACTGGTTTTAGCAGCAAAGACCAGATGGAAGCACTCAGCCCCAAAGGCTGAACATACAATGCAAGAAAGCTCGAACTCTACTCTACAGTGATCTTACTAGAAAACTTTCTTCCTGATTAATAGTGCAATTTATCATGAACACTTGCCAATCTGTGCGAGCAGGTAACTTGCAATAATAAAAAAATAATAATTGACATTTTGTTTTTTGGAACTGGGGATTGAGCTCAGGGTCTCACTGAGTTGCTTAGCACCTTGCCCATGCTGAGGCTGACTTTGAACCCACAATTCTCCTGCCTCAGCCTCCCAAGCTGCTGGGATTATAGGCGTGCGCTACCACCACACCCAGCAATAATTGACATTTTACGAATTAAGTTCTTACCCAGTGCCAAGTATTGTTCTAAAGTTCCTTATATAAACTCACACATTTAGTCTTCCTAACATTTCTAAAAAGTGGGTACTTTTATTACTACCTTCTTAAGATGAGTAAAGTAGCTCAGAGAGAGTCTTCATAACTTGCCCAAAATCACTTATTTCTAAATGACTGAGATAGGTAGTCTACTTATGGAACCCCCACTTCTAATTTTGACACTATCTGTATACCATACATTTCACCCATGGTAGTCGGATTTATTTGTAATGATTGCAGAAAAGTCAACCATAGGTACATGGGGAACTGAGATGGATATTTAACAGGCACAAGGGCAGCGGAAATGTAGAAGTGATCCCGCCCCTGGCCAGGACCAAGGTTTGGACAGATCCAGAATCTTTCAATCTCCAAATGCAGGAAGAGTTCAAATAAGAAGTTTCTAAAGAGTGACATGGAGGACTCTGCCTCTTTCTTTCTGGTCCATATACTCTTAATGGCCTGCAGGCCAATACGTCCTGTCCAGGTCTTCATGTCAACATTGTTCAGGGAAATCGCAGAATGGGCAGACTAGTTCACTAATGCCAGTGCTGTTCTTTGAGTGCCAAGGGTGAGAAACAAAAGGCCAACATCTCCCTTCAGGCTGACTGGCCCTCATCTGCCCTCAGACCATGCAGGGAGGACAATTCAGATGTTCAAAAATGGCAATGTTAATAAAGAGGATGACTTCTGCTAACATGGGCAGCGTGACTTACTAGTCACAGGACGCTTTCAATTTCATTTCATTTAGTATCACAACGCTCCTGAGAAGTTGTTTTCAGATTGATTTTGCAGATGATAAAACAGGTTTAGAAAGGATTCAGTTACACAGAATCATATAACTATAAAGTTATGGCTTCTCCAACATGAGATCCTTGTATGACCAAGTGGCTAAATCCTAAATATTTATACATTTGTATATCCAATCCACAAATACCATCTGTGTGCATATTGTGTGCAAACACTGAGGTTAGAGAGTCAAACTGCGACCTGAGCCCTCCCCAGAAGTAGCACACACAGGAAATGGTACTCTGACCCAGATGTGGGAGTTTCTGAAAACAGATAATAGGGTGCAATGGAAAGAATCTTGATTTGGCCACTGGAGAGGACTGAGCCCTGTCCTCACTACTCTGCAAGATGTGGGGCAAGTTGCTTTGTTTCTTGAGTCTCGATTCCTTATCCATTATGGAGAAAATTTGCCTGTGTTTGTATCTGTAAACTTGCCTCAGTTTCCTCACCTGTGAACATAGATGCTATTAGCAATTATTTTATAGTTACAGTCAGAATTTAGTGAGTTATTAATTCATTAGTGGCTAACATTGATTAAATGAGTTATCAGTTATTAAATAATTGAATTATTACATGTACAGTAGTTTGGACAGTGCCTGGCACACAGTAATCTCTTCATTATTGTTGGCGCTTATTGTCATAATATTATCATTATTATAAAATTGGAGCTTGGGCTGGAAAATCTCAGGGCTCCCTACACAGAGCTCACTGACTCTGATGTGGCTTTGAAAGGCAATACTGACTTCTAAGCCAATGCCTGGTGAAAGGATAAAGGGTCTAAAATGTGCAAGAGACAAAACAGGCCCCTGCGTTCTCCTCTCCCTTGTCCCTTGTTTCCTGTTCATGAGTCTCACACCCCAGTGCTGATGTTCTTGAGACAGAGGCTGTTCCTTCCATGTTTCACCCCCAAACCAAGTACAGAGTCAAGCACTTAAGACACATCCAAGAACTCTGTCAAGTGAACTAATGAACGAATGAACCCACAGGACTGAAGAAGACTGAGTGTCCCAACAAGCTGAACATGCAAGGAGGGATTTCAGTGACATCTATTTTCTCTGTCCTGGTAACATGCTAATGAGCTGGAGAACTCTGACTAAATTGCGATTTCCCAAAATGAGTTAATTAATAAACTGATTTTGGGATGATTAACAGGGGGGGCACAGTTAACATGATTTTAATGGGAAAGCGTCAGTGAAGCACAAACTCATTAGCTCAAAACTATTTCCTGCCCCAGCAGGCTTGTCACATACTGCTTTTTATGAAGGAAGCTGGAAAAGCCACACTGATAAAGATTGGGCTTTGAGCAGCCAGAATCCCTAAGGGCAGCACATGCTTTCAGGGGATCCTCCATGGTAGATCTGACAGCACCCCTTATATGTGAGCTCTCCATTGACTTCTTATTGGTTTCTGCAAATTGTCTGATGCTAATGAGCATGCTTGATACTTCAGCTTAATTAAGTTCCATCTTGCTGATGTCACAGAATAGGAACAGAAAGTGTGGATAAACTAGCTCCTATTGGTTCCCAAACATTAAGAAATAGTAATTGTAGTGAGAAGTACTATTATAATAAATAATATTTATAATACACTTTCCAGTGTATAGAATGGAATTATATTATTTCAACTTTGGAAACTTTCATGAGAACCATTGCTGAAAATTAACTACTTCCATTCTCTGAGTGCCTGCCCTGAGCGTTACTGTATTAGGCACCCTCCCCGATGACTACCTCAATTCCATTTTGATATTAGGAACCCAAGGTTCAGAGGAATAAAGAAAAGTCTTATGTATAAAAAAATAGTTTATGACGCCCAGCATACACATATTATATTACTACAGTCTTCCGAGTATCCTTAAGAAATGGATCAGGAATGTCTTATTGTCTCCATTTTTCTGGTGAGGATGCGTAAGCCTGAGGCTGACATGATGTTTTCAGTATCCAAGGGTCAACCAATTAATGCTGTGGTTATATGAATAATAATGATGATCATCATCAATGTAATGATGATGGTAATAATAATACTAACAAAGTGGAAATTTTGGCCAGTCTTCATAAATCAAATCTTGTTCTTGTTATAACACTCTACTTGCTGATATGCAAATATACAAATTAAATGTATAAAGCAAGAGGATGCTACATATTACTGAGGGGAATATGATCATGATGACTAGAGACTAATAGAAGATTCTGTGTAGAAATTGGGTATAATCAAAATTCTGTTGTGCATCAGACAGAAGTTTTATCATTTAAAAATGCTACTTGCTCTATGAAGGTATGAAGGCAAGATCTGGAGCTGTTAATGATGATATAATAGAGTGAGTGATACCTGACTTGGTTACTTGGGATCTGGCTGTTGTAACAGGGGGAGAAGAAAATCTTAATGGAGTGGGGCCCAACTGGAATCTTAAGACCTCTTAGCAGATGGCTGGATTTTATTTAAAGAAGGTCTGTCTTGTATCTAGAATGCCAAGACTAGAATAGACCTTCAAGACTCTCCAGAACAAATTCCCTTACATTTGTTTCAAAGAGAAGAAAAACTGTCACCTGGAAAGGTAGATTACCATATTTCTGAATGCACCAGGAGTTAACTGCTGGGCCTGCATCAGACCTGAGGGACCCAGCATCTTCTCCAGTCTCAGCATGAGTGGATCATTTCAACAAAGCATAAGCAAAAGGGGGAAAAAATGGTTGGCACTCACTGTGAATTGAGCACTTCTTGGATGAGCATTTCTTGGAACTTTTTAATTAAATTATTTCAATACTGAGTAGAAGGTATCTTCCATATTTTGCATATAAGGAAAGCCAAACTAGTCATGTGCATTGTGCTTCATGATCCATTTTTACACGTTAATTCTTTTGCTTCTGTGACCTCAGTTTCCTCACCTGAAAATGGAATTGATTATATAATCCTCATGGAAGTCACCTAATGAAATTGCTGGCACAAGGCAGGTCATCACTCAGAGAATGGCAGTTTTTAATTACCAGTGCGGAGTTTCATGGTACCTTCAAAACTGATGTAATATCATAATCCCATCTTATACATAAAGAAGGAAAGTACACTAAACATTAGTTTTTAGAAGTTGAAGCAGGAATTCAAAGCTTGATCTGCCTATTTCCAAAACCTGTAAACTTTCCATAATACAACATGCCATCAGAAGCATCTTTTGGTTCTATACTTCAAACTTCATCTGTCCCACCAGAAATGAACTCTCTAGTTCCAGAGGAGTGTTCTGTGCAGGTCTTTTGTCCTAAGTGAAGGGCTTTACACTGAGAACGTAACTTTGCCAATGCCTCTTGCCCTCCCAGGCACTGAGAGGAAGGGAAAGAGAAACCTCTGCGTAGAAGGGAGTCAAAAATTCCCTTTCCACCCCTCAAGGGAAGTACTGCTCACTCTTGCAACAGAGAAGTAGCTATAGAAGCATCCTGGCAGTCTGCAGATCCTGCCCCATCTTGACAGGAAGGAAAATTCATTTATGAAACCCAACTACACTGTGACGGCTAGAAATCAGATCTGGTGCATGTCGTGTGGCTCAGGCTGCCTAGGAAAGGTGACCATATATCCTGTCTACTTGTGGGTGCTCTGAGTATGGTTTCAATCTTAGTAAATGTGTTCATGCATCAGGACCAAATGGTGCAGGTATAAATAAAACCATCAACACTATTAAAATATGAAGCTACAGCAATATGTCACATTTCAAAACAAATTTTGCCTAGATTCAAAGGCTGCAATATAACCAATGACATTAGCATCAAATCTTAGGTGTATAGGCTCTAACTGAGGAATAGCTGGTAACCACACAAATGAAGCATTATTGCAAATTTTCCTTTGTTTATGGATGGGGAGACAAGTAGAAAAGGGAGCTTGTTCAGGGAATCCAACCAGGATACAGCCCTGCATTGAAACTGGGAAGGCACAGAAATAAACCAGTTGAGGCCACTGTGCTCAATGTGGCTTAGTAGAAGCATTGTGCAGATGCAGATAATGTTAGTTAAAGGGGGAGAATATTAAGAATCCAAAAAGAGGCACAGTAAAGTATCCATGCATGTGGAAGAATATGGTCAACCATATGTTGCTGTCATGTTTGGCTGAAGTATTAGCAGTAGAGGGAGGACCAAGATACCCTTTGTTGGGTTTTTGTCATGGACTAAGCTCCAAACTGAGAAATGTATGTGCTTCTCTTATTTTATCCTAACCACAGTCTGGTAAAATAACTACTAGTATCAGTCCTACTTTACAAAACAGAAGACTGAGGCTCAGAGTGATTAAGTAAATCACCCATGTTTTCAGAGTCAAACCATTACTCCAACATAGATTTCTGAGTACCCACATTTACTACATATTAATAGGCCAAGAGGTCATCTCTAGGTCCTCTGTCCTATAATATCAATGTATGTAATTGGTTCAAGATCCCATTTTAAATCCTGTGGAAAGCCCAAGATCTTAAAAATTCCATTGTCTCTAGTCCCATCTTTGTCCCTCAAGAAGTTCTACCAGAAGCCACCTTGCACCTGAATTGTTGCCATCTGTGGAAATGCTTGTCTCTGGGTCTCCCACCAAGCAGCAAACCAATTTCCAGAATTATCCTGGGCCCGTTGTGGCATGTGGTAGGCAAAATGAAATGCACCTGCCATAATAAAAGTTCTCTTTGAGTTCCCTATAATTCTGTGATCCAGTTAGGTAATTGCATAACTATTCATAGAGGTAATTTCAACATTCCATCTAGAAAAGGGACACCTAAATGTGTGAACAGAATCAAAAGCCAGCCATTTGACTCTTCCTTCAGTAGTTGGATGACTGGACGAGAGCTGAACTTCAACCTTTCTGCCAAATCTCTTCAATGGCCACAACTGACTCTAGAAGTTTAGTGGATTAGCTGAACACAGTGGCTGCAAACTTAAAATTTTATTGAGGTTTCCTTTATTAATCTTAAAACATGGTGCAAATTTTAATAACAAAGAATTTTTTATATAAAAATAGCACTTTAATTATTTACCAGTTAACTTATTTATATTTTTCCAACTAGGATTGGGGAGTAGGAGTGATATAGCCAAGAAGTGTGCTTACAGCTTGACAAATACTTTTTTATATAATTCTCTCTCTCTCTCTCTCTCTCTCTCACACACACACACACACACACACACACACACACTCACACACACACACACCACAGGAGAATGTTGTGATTATCTCTATGTTTTTTGGTTGGTGAGACTAAGGTGTGCCACCACTAGGAGGGAGAGAAGGAGGATTCTAAGTCCAGGTAGTTTGACCCCAAAGTCTGCTCTCTTGAGTAGGATGGCCCCCCTGTTGACTTTATACGGTTTGCTTAGCATCCATTTGCTTTGCATGCCCTTATTGAAAGAATGTCTATATCCAGTTTCATAAAGTCACAATGAGGATTGCACTTAACTTAGGAAAAAAGATGGCATGACAGCTCAGCTTGCTGTCAGAGGTCAGGGACCCACAGCATCTACAAGATCCTGACATCAGATAGAAGGAGGACTCTCAAATCTGTCTCCAGAGATACTCTAGCAGGAGCCCCCATGCACCTGGACTAACACAGCCTGTAGAAACTCCGATCTCTACTTCCCATGCTAACCACCAGCCCAGTTTCCCAAGGCATCACTGGGACAATTAGCCTGAGCTCTGGTGCAGTAAAATGCACCTGATAAAATAAAAAGGATTTGCACAAAACACCCCCAATCAGATAGTATGGATCTCAGCAACTTATCTTAAATCCACATGTGAAAACAGCTCAGGCAATCTGGCTAAGACTCACAATGAAGCAAACCCTCAGTGTTAGAAGATAGATCTCTTTCTTCCCAGGAATGATCTCATCCCTTTCTGGACATACAAAGATCACTTTTCAAACCAATGAGAAATTTCCAAAATTGCAAAAGGATAGAGTTTCAGAGAAGCAGTCATTTGTGTTTACCTTCAGGGTTAAAGCCAGTAGCAATATGTTGGGGAATTGCCAGTAAATCCTGATGGCATCCTGCCCCTCACCACACACCCTGGGTGTGGGAATATCAGAGTCAGACAGGACTGGGTTCAAAATCCAGCTTAGCCACTTTTGCACTGTGTGGTCTCAATGAATTATTAAACATCAGTACAGTAGTTTTCCTCTCCTTAAGATACGAAGGACAATGCTTTCCCAAGCAAGATGAGTGAGAGAATGAGTATAAAGCTACTGGCCCAAGTTCAAGTTCCCTTCCTCCTCCAGCTCACATCTTCTATTCTCACACCTCCATGCCTTTGCACAGACTGCTTGCCTAGAATTCCTTTCTTCATTTTATACTTAGGAAAGCCTTCTTGATTTTCAGAGTGACTTATTCAAGAAAGCCTCTTAAGGCTCTCCCTGCCACCCTCAGTCACAGAAATTATATTCCTTGTTATTCCATGCTCTATAGACATTAATCCCTACTGGACACAGGTGGTGAGTCAGGAACCTGTGGGCAGCAGGACCAGCAGGTTCACTAGCTCATCTTGAATCATGTGACCTGGTGAAACAGAGCAACTTCATGGCACAATGGCTGGCAGGAAAGATGCTGACTGGTGCAATGCCTGGCCATTAAGCTGTGAATCCATTAACACTACTAATGGAGATTGGGTACCAACAATGGGTAGGCCCTTTGGAAGATGTGGAGATGGAACATTCAAAAAAATCTCAGCTCCAAAACAATTCATCACCTAACAGAGGAAATACATGCACAGGGCAACTAGGAAATTCAGGCAGAAAGTTAACCACAACCAAGAGCAGCTCACATAAAATATGGTAGAACTTGAGAGGGGAAAGGAAATGAACATGCATTCAGCATTCAGTTTGTCCCAGACATTGTGCAAGGTAGGTTTATAAATGCCATCTCCCAACCAGCCTGAGAGGAAAATGTCATTGTCCCCATTTTCAGATGATGAATCTGAGACTGAAAGTGAGTCAAGCAAATACTCAACCATGTAAGACAAGTAAGTGGTGGAGTTAAGATAAAAACCCACGGCAACTTCATGCTGTTCCCTTTTGCTCCCCAAACTCCAATTTTCATGTACTCATGGTAACCTGGGAGCAATCTCTGCAAATCTAAATGACACTATTTCCTTGATATTTGAAAGGACAGCAATCCTTTCATCCCCAGCATTTAGACTCAGCATGCAACAGCCTGTCATTAATGTGCTGATACCCTGCATTAGGGCCTCCAGGTCAATACCAGCTCATTTTGTCATAATAAATGAATGTTCAAGTCAATGTGGACAAAACTTCCATTGCCTGGCTCTCAATGCCTGCATTAAGACAGAGCTGATCACTTCCTCTAAGGCTGAACGCAACCCCCCAGTGCATGTATGTAACTGTTAGGTAGTTAATTGCCTTCCACTTCCAAAGAGCCAGGCCTTCAGAGATCACCACCCACTCCCCTTGCAACAATTCTTCAGTATTTCATCTTTCTTGACAGCCAGCCAATCCATCACGGGGCCTCTTTCATAATTTGTATTGATTTGCATTTATCCACAGTAGAACCCATTTGCAGACCATCACTTGAGTTCTTGGTCATTTTTAATGACCAGAAAAACTGTCGTTTGGAGTTGACACAACTTCAAAGCACCCATGTGAAACTCAAGAGTGTTCATCCCCCTCACCTTGAAGGCTTCAAGAGCAGTCCAATATCAGTGGCTTTAAATAATTCAGCCACAAAGGCAATTGGAACTTGTCTCTCACACTGCAAGTCTGAGCCACTTGACCTGTGGTACTAGATCCAGGGCAGCCCTACAGAGATGAAAAGCACAGGTCACCTACTGGCAGGCTGAGGCCTCATCTGGCTCACAGAGGATGAGCTTGTACCATGTGGCATTTTTAATTAGAACTAGTTGGCAAGATTAAAAATTTTGTAAGATGTCACACACAAATCAGATTTTCCACTTTCCTTGGAACCAGAATGACTGGCAGAAATGGACCTCCATGCCCACCTGATGATTATCAGCTGAAGCTGTTGGGCAACTTCTCCTATATAGATGGGATCCCCCCTCTTCCAAGTGTATTTTACCCACATGTTTTAGCACTTCCATAATAAGACCCTTCTAACATTTGAGCATACAGCCTCTAATTTAACTAGAAGAGATTGATGTCTAAGCCTTGATTCCTCTGGCAACAAAATATGGATTTGGGCAAGATAGGTATGCTCTGAGCTTCTGTTTTCTCATTTGTAAAAATTAGTAAGTGATTCCATTCAGGCTTCTATAACTTGGGCAAGGCACTCTGCTAGATGTAAAGAATACAAAGATAAATTAGAGATAGTAATTTCTTGTGATTTAGAGAAAATACACATTTTTCAAAACCATGTGTCAGTGCCCAAGAATGCAGGAATGTGCAGAATTCCAGGGTCCCACAAGACAGTCATCCATTCCAAAGAGCAAGGAACCTAGAGGAAACTGCCTAAAAAGTGATGTCTGAGCAAGGACCACAAGCAGGAGAAAGCATGTGCAAGGCATGTTCCAAGAGCAAGCCAAGATCCATGCTTAACTCAAGTTCAAAGGACAAGAGCCAGGATTTTTGAAAAACCTTTGAGCAATTAGTCTGTGGGAAATGTGGAGCCACTGAATATTCTGGAGAAGATGTAAGGGGGATAAAAACCAAAGGAATGTATTAAGAAGGTCAAAGTAGAGAAAATGGGGCACAAGGACTCCTCCTGCCTGCATGGAATTCTTGCATTTGGTCCAAGAAGGTTGTCTGAGTGAAGAGTTATAATTCACACTCTGAATGGAAACTTCCAGCTGTTATATCCAGCGTGTTGCAGATCTGATAGAAAGCAGGTGAGTTTGCACTGTGGGAAAAGATCTTAAAGGGCAGAGGCATTTGAGTTACAAGAATCTTCAGAGATCCAGATTACTGCAAGAGAACATGGTCTCTTGTGTGCCAGCTGGTCAAAAAACACCAGGAATATGGAAGTGGCAGTTGTCATTCAATTCATAAAAGACCAGGTGTAGAATTTCTAGCATCAATCTTATTTTTTCTTTTCCTTCCCAGAGGTGTGGAGGACACATTGGTGAACAGGAAAATTAAAAATAGGACTTACATTACAAACACAAGTAGGCATGTTTGAAATGACTCCTAACAAGTAAACAAATAAGAAAAACCAATGAAGCAAGATGTAAAGAAAATGAAATAGGGTACTATTGTGGAGAATGGCTAGGGAAGACAGCATTTGAGACAGTGCTGAAAGGAGGCCGTTTCCAGGTGGAGTCATGTGAATTCAGATCTGAAAGGTGGGATTACTCAGTTTTGGAAAGACCTGAGGGAAGGACATTGCAGGTCCTGCAGTCTAGTAGTGCTGTCCAAGGGCACTGGGAGGAGACTGAGTCCAGAACAGCAGAGCTGCTGTTTTTATCTCTGTGCCTTCCAAAACAAAAGAATGCAGAACAGTGCCATAGGGAAGAATTTCATAGCTGTGTGCATAAGAACTGAAGAGAGAGAGAAGGAGATCTCCACTACTGATTCTCCAAGGTATTCATGAAAACTTCTGTACTCTATTTGAATAATGAAAGATTGCTGGACAAAATCTACATGAGGAATATTTTTTATTATAATCTCCTTCCCCCATTTTTTCATCTCTCTCTTCTGAGTCATGTTTATAATGAGTCCATCTACACATGAACTGGATGGAGAACCTGGAAAAGCTCAGGGCACATCTTAGGATAAAAATAGGACTGTCTCTGCTTAACTGATCAGGGACAAAATAGACAAGAAAAAGCCCAGATGAGGTATCTATCCATCCATGGTTGTCAAAGAGCTCATGTGCATCACTGTCACCTCCCTTGCTCATGGCAGACTTTGTCAAATAGATCATGGCTTTCTTTCCTGCTGAGACCAAATGTGACCTCAGAATCCTTCCCAACCCATGCTTCCAAGCAGCCACTTTAAATCTACCAGATTTGAAACAAGAGAAGAAATCCATTTGTTAGCCCACAACTCCAGCCATGCATGGCACTTTGCGGTGGCTAGATGGAAATGCAAAAATCCTTCTACCAACTATGCCTGCAGAGAACTCCCTGCTTTCCATCCCATTTCACATACACATGCACACAAGCAAGGGCACAGACACATTAGCCAGCCAAAACTCTGCATGCAGGGTTCTAGTTATTAGGAATTCAGCTCTGATGCCCAAGTGTATTGACTCTGCCATTTAATAGTGGTGAAACCATGTTGCTCATTCTCACCAGGTCTTAGTTTTCTCATCTATAAAAAGGGCAAAACAAATTATGTCTACCCTATAGACCTGCTGAAATGATTAAATAAGTTAATAATACAATATTTAAAAATCACGTCTGGTACAGAGTAAGAACTTAAATGTAACTGTATGGAAATGGATTAAGACAAAATGGAAATTGGAAATGGCTAAGGCTGAAAAACAGCCAGATATATTCATATATGAATACAGGACCAATGTAATTCAACATCAGATACAACCAGAAGAACAGGAAGTTGTACTCCATGTATATGTTATATGTCAAAATGTATTCTACTGCCATGTATAACAATAAAGAAAAAAATTTTAAAAAGGACAAAAACAGCTAGATGGAAGTTTTTTTTTTTTTTTAAAAAATTTTTTTTTTTTTTTTTTTTTTTTTTTTTGTCTTCAAGCAGTAAGGGACCTGCAATAAGAGACCTGAGAGGACAACCAGGAAGAACAGGGCAGAGCCAGGCCCAGGAGGGACAGAGTTCTTATGAGAGGTGACATGAACTTGAACCCCAGGACCCTCTTTAGCTGAGACACATGAGCAAGTGACTTGCCTCCTTGAGACTTGGTTTACTCATTTTTGATAGAGAAGTGAATATTAACGTCCATCTCTGATGTGACAGCCAAATGTGAGCATCCACCCCGTCTCAGGAGGGTACACTAGGAAATGTGACTGACTGGCCAGCAGTGGAGGGCTTCCAGGCAGGGAAGAGGGGAGGCTGGGATAGGGGAGGAGGGGAAGGAGAGAAGTGTTCCTGTGCCCAGCAGGAGACTGCAGGAAGATATTAGGAGTCAGCTGCAGCGGCAGCCCCAGTGTCAGAGAACGATGAAATTAAAGCCAGACCTGTCAGGGTCATGTACATGCTGCTGAGTCCCACGGCATTGAGTAGGATCCTTAACCCTTGCAGCCAAGGGCAGAGAGTGGGGAAGGCAGTGCTTGTATAGGTTACAGGACTGTGGAGGCAGGGAGAGGAGGGGCTGCAACTAGCATAGACTTAGAGCACAGATCTGCCCCATCACAAGAGAACTGAAGTTCCTAGATTCTTTGAAGCTGTTTCTTTCTCTTTTTTTTTTTTTTAAACATGTGTTTTCTCAGGAACTGAAAGGAAGGTCAGGAGAGTAGGGCCCTGGAGTAGCTTCGACTTTGCTGGTTTTATAAATTGGGGTTCCATGGGGTTTTGTTAAAGGTAAAGTTAAGCTGCTTTTTAAAAATATTTAAAAACTACTAGTTGGTCGCCTGGAAACCATGCCTTTTAGAATCATCATTATCTTGGAATTATGCACCTATCTCAAGAACCATCTAATCTATCTTCCCCAAACCGGAAAACATTCTGCTGCCACCTGCTAGGGCAACATCCAGCTCCCTTCATGCTGTCTGCTGAGGGGTGTCACTGCCATGGAGCAAGGGGCTCCTCTAATTGTTAGAAAATCCACCTAGTCCTCCTGAGGTGAAATCAGACTTCTTCCAACTTCTATCCAAGGCTCTCCTATTCTACTCTCCGGAATTGGCTCCTGCTGGCCCCACATAGACTGTTCATCATATTTTCCAAAGAACATGTCCATTTACATCACTTCCCCTCTGAAAGTGTGTCTGTCACTCCATGTGAGTTTACTGAGTGTGGCAGCCATGCTGTACTCACCTCCATACCCCTGCTGCCTGGCAGACGGGAAGCGCTCAATACATTTTTCATGAGTATGTGTATAAAAAAGGAATGTATGGATAAATGCTCAGCCCTTACAGAACATTAATTGAGCATCTTCATTTTATTAAAGAGTCATCTAAAGCCCAAAATAATTGTGTGAGTTGCTCAAGAATGCTTAGCAACAGAGCCAGAATTAGCATCCAGGTTCCAGATGCCCATGAGATATGATCTCAGAACCTGAGATATGACCCTGCAAAATGTGGTTTTCAAAGGAGCCTGGAAAAAAATGGTTTTCAAGAATCAGACCCCTGCAACCCAAAGCAGAGCAGCCGAAGGGTGAGGAATGTTCGGAAGGCACGCAGGTCAATGCCTCCACAGATACTGGAGGCACCGTGTACTTCACAGTTCCCTGGTCAATTCCATAAACCCTTACTGAGTATGTACCATGAGCAATGTTTTGTGCCATGCCCTCAGGAGGGATCCAAGATGACCACATCCTTCTTAAGGTACATGCATTCGTGACTGGGTGCACTCGGAGGCAGGCTGTGCTTTGTGCTATTCCAGAAATATCAGCAAAGTGCTATGAGAAAGCAGAGGAGAGAGTGATTCATTCTGCATGGGAAGACCTGAGGTCTTGTGGAAAGGTAGACATTTGAGTTAACCCTTGGCCGACTGAAGAATTTGTGTGAGTCCTGAAAGGAAAAAGTCCAAAAAAGAAGAGGGTTGTGGCATGATTAGGCACATAGGGACAGGTGGTTGAGTGGCTAAACATGTTACAAAGAGTCCCCAACAGCTTCACAGCCTAGCTCAGGACTTTGCCTCTTTCCTGTGCCAGAGGGAGTTACTGAAGAGTTTAAGGCAGAGGAGCAATGTGGCAAGACCCATGTTTGAGAATATCAGGGGCAGCCTGTGTCACAGTAGACTATCCTGTGACTTCCCAGCCAGCCAGTGTGCCAGGCCAGAAGAGTCCAGATGAGTTGTTAGCACCTTAGTAGTTTTCAAGATGGCTCTGCCCTCCAGACCTTTAGGATATTCTGAGCTTTCATCACTTGAATTAAAGGGATGGACACAGGCGGATGAAATAACACAGGCAGCAGAGAACTTGAGCCTCTCTGTAGCTGGGAATGGAAGACCTGACCATCGCCCCTGGGAAGTTCTTGCTACTGACTCTGCACGTACTGCTGGGCTAAAATTCCAAACTTATTGTTCTATACAGTAATAATTTTGGTCTATCGCCCACACTTTCTAGTTCTCTTCTCTAACAAGAGGCAGTGTAAAATGGTGGCAGGATCATCAGCCCCAATTTCTCCACTTCCCAACTGTATACCCCTTGGATTTTCTTTTCTTCCTTCCTTACTTTCTTTCATTTTTTCTCTTTCTTTCTCTTTTTGTACTGGGTACTGAACCCAGAGGCACTTAACCACTGAGACATATCCCCAGTCCTTTGTTATTTTGAGAAAGGGTTTCACTAAATTGCTTAGGACCTCACTAAGTTGCTGAAGCTGACCTTAAATTTCTGCTTGTCCTGCCTCCACTTCCCAAGTTGCTGGGATTACAGTCTTACATCACCATGCCCAGTGACTCCTTTGATTTTCTAAACCTCAATCCCCTTACCTTCAAAATAGGGGTGATAATGCATAACTCAAGAGGGTTGCTGTAAGAGATATAAATCCCCTAGCCCATTGTCAAACTCAAAGCAAGAAAGCAATAAATGGGAAGCCCTTTACCTTCTCCTCCACCAGGACAGGAAGCAAAATTTGCCTGACTTTATTTATCCAGCACCCAGTACTGAGTAAGGGCTTAATAAATGTTTGGGTTAAGTGGGTTAAGGTTGACATCATAATTGTGAGTTTGCACAAATTATCTAAATCCCCTTGACTCACTTTTCTCCTCTTCTGCTTCTTAAGATACATTTTTCCTTTTTGGAACTTGAGATGCAACTTCAATAACTAATTTGTGACTCATCATTCAGAAAAAAAAATAGAATACCATATGCAGGTTGCTGTGAGCAGTGTAGCTGCAAGGTGTGGTGGAAGAACAGAGTTAAAAAAGAAACCGCAGAGGTGTCTTCACAGAGCTCTGTGTTTTCTCACATTTAATTAATACAGAAGTCAAAGTCCTGTAGAACCATTTGTCATCACTGTGTAAAGTGGTCTGGGAACTTCCACTAGAGCTGATAGCCTGGGGAAAATGAGTCAGAAGTAATGTCAAAGATTGTCATCACAATAGTCCCTTGCAGAGTACGTAAAATGTTGCAAACCACCCATTTGCATATATGTAGTGTTTTACCCATCATAGTCCAAAAGTACATATTTAAGGTGTCTTATAAGTACATGCTGACATTTATTACAGGATTATGCTATATAAGACACTGTGCTAAGTCATTTATATGTATAATCTCATTTAATCTTCACAAGACAACTATAACAACAAGAAAACATACAACTTATTGTATGAGCAATTCTTTTCTAGCAGGGGACTGCTTAACCACTAGCCACACCCTCTTTTTAATTAGCCCTTTTTGATTTTTGAGATAGGATCTCAGTAAGTTGCTTAGGGCCTCAATAAGTTGCTGAAGCAGGTTTAGAACTTGTGATCCTCCTGCCTCAGCCTCCTGAGTCACATTATAGGCGTATGCCACCACACCCGGCTTATATAAGCAATTCTACTTGTGAACTTTTCATACCCAAAGTCTTGAAGTCATGACAGTCCCATGGCAAAGACTGTAGACTTTCAGAAGATCTGGATATGTATTCCTGCTCTGTCACATCCTAGCCCTCAGAATGGAGCAATCTAAGAGCTCCATTCCCTGGTATATAAAATAGATAAAATGATATCACCTTCCTCATTACATTAGGAAAAATCATTGAGGTAATACAAATGAAAGTTTAGGGTAATATCTGGCATGTGATCCATGCACAATGAATATTAACAATTAATATTAAGGAGCTTACCCCAGGGACTAGGGTTGTAGCTCAGTGGCATAGCGCTTGCTTAGCATGTGTGAAGCACTGGGTTCAATTCTCAGCACTACATATAAATAAATAAAGGTCCATTGACAATTAAAAAAACATTTTTTTAAAGTAACTTACCCAAAATCACACAGCCAATAACGAGTGGGAATTGAACCTCAGCCCACCCAAGCACAAAGCTGAAACTCCTGCTAGGTTATTACCTCTGCTTTTTCTCTCCATAGCTTGATGCTATCTTCATTCCAAGTTAGATAGCTGGGCTGCAGGGAGGACCACAGAGTTGGGATTAGACAGGGCCACAGAAGCACCAGTGATTCCAAGTACAGTCACTTGCTTTTCATGACATCATTCTGCCTCCCCACTCTGCAAGAAACTTCACATCCATCCTCCAGTCAGGAAAACCAGGGTTCAGAAAGGAGAAGTAGCTTGCCCAGTAACATGCAATGGTAAGTGGCAGAACTGGGGCTTCACAGCAGCTCCCAGAGCTCCTCCTTGCTTCTCAAGTATTTCTTCCCCTACCGACCACTCCTTTGCTTCTCAGAGAGAATAAGTGGAGTAAGAGGAACCGAGAGGAGAGACAGACACAGAAATAGAGACAGAGACACTGACAGAAAGAAAATATACTGAAAAAGAGAAAGAGGCCTGTAAGCTAAGAACATCTTTTGATCTTCTTTCTTTAAAGAGGTGCTTAAAATGATGAAACGTTGGTAATTTTTAAGACAAGGAAGGTGAAAAATAATACTATAGCAACTACTTGTGCAATTCTTTAGCAAAGCTGAATAAATTGGGAGCAGTAGTGGGATCATTGAATGTTGAGAGGGAAATCAGGGCTCTGTCAAGCTTAAAGCTGTTTAGTCAGATGCCTACCCCCTCCACCCCGCCTCGTAGAGAAAGAGCTAATGCTGTAGTGAGCATTAGCCAGGTGCCTTTGTGCAGTTGAAGATGTGAGAATCGACTAATTAAACACTTAGAAAGTGGAGACAAGCATTTTGCAAATGCAGGGTCCTATCATTTCTCGGAGTTATTGAGATCTCACCTGTACCTGTTGAACATCAAAGGTGTTCTAAACATGACCCCCAGAGGATTTCTAAGCTTCTGCATGCACTGATGCAGAGCCCACCAGAGGAGGGAGGAGAATCAATGGTCTGGGTAATCCAGAACACCAAACCACCTCATTGGAAAATGAAGCTCTGGGGCTTGAATTATATCTCACCTGAGCATCCCTGTTGAGCTCCTACCCAGGGCAGTGATTATCTTCCATTGGGATTTACAAGATGCTCTGTTAAGCAGAACTACTCACTGTATCACACACAGATGCACTGCTCCTCCCCTGCTTTGCCTGTGCCTATCTTTGTCCTTGGCCTGTCTGCCCTTTCTGCTCAGCCAATCCCTAGTGCCAATTCTACTATCGGGTCAGTTAGATACTCTTGCTCCAGAAAAGTTTCCCATTCCACTAGCTCCATTCAACCACTCCCTTCTCTGAATGTACATAGCATCTTCGGGTTTCTTGTGTCTTTTCTTGTAACATTTTCTGTGGGAATGTATAAAAGAGACAAAAACACCTACTGGAAGCACACATCTATGAAATAAAATGTGTAGTTTATTATATATGTGATTTAATGTGCATGTTGAATGCTGAGGGATAATTCAGCCCTGCCTGCCACCCCCAATTCAGAGAACAAAGTCAATTGCTCTTTATAAGAATTGGCCACTGGCTGGACCAGGGCACATACTTAGCCCAAGAATGACTTATTCATTGACCAACTATAGACCTATTCATTCAAAAAATATTATTTGAGCAAGTATTTTGTGACAGACTTTGTTCTAGTCTCTGGAAATACATCTGCAAATAAAGCAGGGTCCATGCTCTCTAGAATTTATAGTCTTGGGTAAACAATACTAAACATGTATATAAATAAATAGAAAAAAGTACATATGTGTGTGTGTGTGTGTGTATTTAGAGATAGTTTCCATTATATACAGATAGAGAGTTCTCTCTTATAAAGAAATATTTGAGTATAAACCTAAAGAAAGTTAAGGAATGAGCATATTTTATGTGTCAACTTGATTGGGTCACAAAGTGCCCAGATATTTGGTCAAGAATTATTCCTGGTATTTCTGTAAGGATGTTTGGGATGATTTTAACATTGAAATCAGTAGAGGGAGGAAAGCAGATTACCCTCACCAATGAGTGTGCCTCATCTAATCGTATAAAGGACTTATTAACCTGAAATGAAAGTAAATTCCTGTTAATTCCTATTGCCTGACTACCACTGAGCTGAGTTACCAGTTTTATTCCATCTTTTTTTTTTTTTGATACCAGGGATTGAACCCAGGGGCACTTAACAACTGAGCCACATCCCCAGCCCTTTTTTTATATTTTATTTGGAGACAGAGTCTTATTAAGTTGCTTTGGGTCTTACTAAGTTGCTGAGGCTGCCTTTGAACCTGAAATCCTCCTGCCTCAGCCTCCTGAGCTGTTGGGATTACAGGTGTGCACCACCACACCTGGTTTACTCCATTATTTGATCTTGAACTGAAACATCAGTTTTCCTGGGGCTCCAGCTTACCAACTGCAAATGTTGGGGCTTATCTATCTCCACAATCACATGAAACAACTTCGTGTAATAAATCCCTTTTTTGTAATATATTTGACCTTTTATATTTGCAGATTCTATACCCTTTGATTCAATCACTGTGGATTGAAAAAAATAACATCTGTACTAAACACGTTCAGAGTTTTTTCTAATCACTATTCCCTAAACAATTCAGCATACCAACTATTTACATAGCATTTACATTGTATCAAGTATCACAAGTAGTTTAGAGATGACTTATAGACTATATGCAACTGCTATGTCAATTTTTATAAGGGACTTGAGCATCCAGGTATTTTAGTATCCAAGGGTTCTCTGGAATCAATCCCCCATATTAACTGAGGGTTGGCCCATCATGTGGGCTGTTTCTCTGGAGAACCCTCACTAATGCTGTGAGCCATGTGGATAACTAGAGAGGTCCAGACAGTGGGAACAAAGAAAGCAGAGGCCTGGAGGTGGGTGTGTGACTGATGTGTCTGAGGAACAGCTAGAGTGAAGTGAGTGAAGGGAGCATCCCGGGCTGAGGCTGGAGAGTCACAGGGACCTGATGGTGGAGGGTAATGATGGACAAGGAAAAGCTGGGCTTCACTCTGCCTAAGATGGGCATTAGTGGGAATGTTTCAAGCAGAGGCATGCCATGATCAAGCGTACTTTTTTTTTAAGGATAATGCTGACTGAGCTAAAAGCAAAGAAATCAGTTAAGAGGACACTACAGTGATTCAAGAAAAGATGCTGGTGCCTGGACCAAAGAGCTTGTGGTGGAGGTGGAGACAAAATGTCAATGTCTAGGTAGAGTTTGAAGCCAAGAGTATCTGCAGGTTGTTTGTACATGGAATGGGACTTGCTGTAGCTAATTCCATATGCATTAGCCTGAGCATCTGGGAAAATGGACATACTATTTGCTGAGGTGGGACCAGCTATTGGTAGGCTTGGCACAGGGTCCAGGAGTTCCATTCGAGATGCCATCAGATATTCAAGTACAGATTAGATTATCAAGTACATGAGTATGAAAATGAAAGAGAAGATCCAGGTTGCATGCGTAAATTTGGGAGTCATCCATATCATGAAGCTGGATAAAATCACCAAAGGAGGGTGAGAAAGAATGCAGAGGGACAGGGACTGAATCCTGAGGCTCTCCAGCATTCAGATCAGTATTTACAAAGAGAGGGTTTAAATTCATTAATGGATTATACAATCAATTTGGAGAATAAAGAGCACTACTTTTTCTAATATAATAGAAAGGAATAAAAATATGAGAGGACTTTGAATGTAATATGGTTTCATAAAACACATTGCATATGTGTGTATTTACATATCTATGTCTTTGTGTATACTGCATGTGGATTTATATCTTTACTTCACAACATGTATGTATACATGCAATTAGACATAATGTAAAACATACTTTTTACAATAGATAGTAGTAGAATATTTTTTTTCAAACATGAAAGTCCCTGTTTTCAAGGCACATCCTCACAGTGGAGCTCTGCCCAACCAGAGAAGAGGAGATGACAAACCACTCTGGCTTGCCCCTGTGGGTATGGACCAGGAGGGTAGAGAGAGCCAGCAGCCAGTTGAAGGGAACATGGAGCAGGTGTACAGAGAGTGCAGCCTCCGTGAAAGAGAAACCAGGACAGAGCCAAGACTCCTGCTCTCTGCAGCAAACTTTCTTTAGGCCAGCATGTGGCTCCACACACTTCGGGTCCCACAAGTTCATGCACAAAGACCTACTTTGTTGTCTTTCTTACAGCAAGCAAGCTGATCTCAGTAAACATGTAACCCTGGCAATGAACTTCATTTCTTGACCCTGTCATTTGCATATTTGTTGTATGATGCTACTGCTACATTTGGGGGAATGTTCTAAGGATTAAAAATACACTTGGTCTCCATCAAATGCTCATTAAATACTTCATGGAAGAAGCAGCAGCAGATGCTCTCCTGTGCCCTGCAGTTTTCCTCCTCTGCTGCTCTGCTTCTGGGCATAAAGCCTACTGGTGGCACAGTCCCGCCTCAGGGCGGCCAAGGTCTCTTCTACCTTCCAGAGGCGTCCTGAAATGACCCAGGTAGACACAAAAGTAGACTTCTTGGTCTGGAGTTCGGATGCCTTCCCTGCTGTGCCTTTTCTTTCCCATTACCTAATTCCCAGCCTCTACAGCTCGCAAGGGGGGATGGATGTGCTGTCACCCCTGCCAAGAACCAGATGGAGCAGAGGAAAAGGAAACAGAGACTGAGCAGACTAAGTGACTCAGAACTGGGTCTTAGAGGAAAAGGATCAGGTCATCCTCCCTACACACTTTCTTTTACCAAAGACAGATGGCTGTGCAAGGCCAGAAGGGACCCAAAGGTGGCAGTGATTAGAGAAAGCTGCTCTTGCAGCAGGCTTCTGTGCCTTCCTCTAGTCCAGACCTTAAGCCACAGATGCCTAAGGAGCATTTGAAACTCACATGGTCAGGTTGGCAGAACTTGGGCTTGTAAATCTTACTTTCACATCTTTGATTGGTCCTCATGTCACATGTCACCCTCATCATGTGACAGAGGAGGAACATCCATGGAATGTGTATGTTTGCCCAGTGTGCATCCCCAGGGATCTTGTCCTCCCTGCAAGGTGATCCATACACAGGAAATCAGAACTTCCCAGAGGCCTCAGGCCCCACTGACCAAGTCCATGAAACCCATTTACCACAGCCGCAGTGGTAGATTCCCACTGAGAGTGCTTTGCCTCACGAGGAAAGCATGTCAGCCCACCTGTGTCCAGGGTGAATGCAGCCAGCAGAGGCCAGGGCCCTGAGCTCTGCTTGCTCCGCCTGGCAGCTGCAACCAAGTTAGGCATCACCTGGTTCCCAGTGGAGCCTGTGACTTCCCAAGTTGTGGGAACTTGCAACATCAGCTATCATCATTCAAACTTTAAGTCCAGAACAATTTTTTTTAATTTAGTTATATATTCTTTAATGTTCAAGCTTTAAAACTCAGCCAAAGGGTTTCAGATGGCAAGTCCTAATGGTACGCTAGTCACAGTTAGATTATCTGAGAATCTTTGAACTGTCAACATCTCTGAGTTTCCATCTCTTAGGTCTGGATGTGCCCCCTTTAATGTGGATAAATAGTGGGTATGTAAAATAAGTTACACTGACAGCATTGACATGATCAAGACAAAAGAATGTTTTGCTTAAGTAAGTCAAATAACACTCAAAATGTCAAAGGCACGAGCCAAGCCTTGCTGCCATCGTCCTGGACACACTCGTTTTTTAAAATATTTATTTTCCATTTTGAAGAGATATTACACCCACGTGGCTCTTAAATCAAAACAACATGAAGCAACACACAGTGAAGGGTTTTGCTCCCACCTGTTCCTACCTGTCCCAAGCCATGGAACGCCATGTCCCACCACCCCTACCTCCACCAAGCATTTTCATTTCCTTGTCCATGTTTACAGTGTGTCTTATACAAACTGAAGCCAACATTAATGTATATTCTTACCTTCCACCTTCCTTTACAAAATAATAGCATACTAAGGGAAAATGCTGGGGAATGATATTGGTCAAATTATATTGTTATATTGTGTGCATGTATGAATATATAAAAATAAATCCCACCATTATGCACAACTATAATGCACCAATAAAAATACAGAAAAACAAAATAATAGCATGCTGTAGAAAACTCTCCTAGACTTTGACTTGCTCACTTAAAAATATACCTTTTATTATTATAATTATCAGCACATATTGATTGTACAAAATAATGGGTTTTTTGGTGACATTTTCATATATGCTTATAACATATTTTGATCATATGCACCCTTGCTGTTATCTCCCTGACTCCTCCTCACCTTTCTCCAGTCCCCTTCCATTTCCCTGATAGTCTCCCTTCTACTTTCATGTGGTCTTTTTTTTCTTTTTTCCTAAATTCCACATATAAAGAGAAAGCATGTGATACATGTCTTCAAATTTGGTTTATTTTGCTTTACACAAAGATCTCACTTCTATCCATTTTCCAGCAAATGATGGAGTTTTAGTCTTTATGACTGAATAATATTCCGTTGTGTATATACCATATTTTCTTTATCCATTTATCCGTGGACTGGCATCTAGGCTGATTTCATACCTTGGCTACTATGATTATCCAGGCACAATTATTTTTGCCTCTTCTACATGATTGAATGGCATACTCTAAGTGTTTTCTGACTGCCCCATTGCTGTGTGTGTACTCACTGTATCTGTGCTCACCATTCCCCTCTCAGCTTCCATGCCACGTTACTTATAACCCTGTGATTTCATTTATGAGACTTTGTTTCTGTTTCAATATGTATCTGTCAATTCACAAAAACCTACAAGCTTCTCAAGGGTAGGGTATAGAAGCTAGTCATGTCTTGTCCTTGGTACTAAACACAAAATAGATGCTCAATGGATATGTTTTTAGTTGTTTTGTTTTGTTAAATGAATTTATAAGTTCAGTTAAGCAAGTATTTAGTAAGCATATACTATGTGCTAATCAGAATTAGGTGTTGAGGATATAATTATCCCCTTGCTTTAAATTATTGTACACACCAACAAGATACAAAATTTTAACAAAGAAACACAGAGGGTTGAATATAAAAATCAAAGTGTGTCAAAATACAGATTCAACCCAATTAAGGAGTCATTGTTTTTATGAAAGAACAGAGAAATTTCTAGGAGGTGGGATATCTGAGCTAGGCCTTATAGGATAAATAGGATTTCAATGGGTACCTATTGGATAGGAGTGGGAGAAAGGGAAAAGCAGGAGTAGAAGAATTAGTGTTATCACCCATCAATGATAGAATTTTGGCTACAGTGCACTATTTTAAGGCCAGAGATATTTCTGCTCTTCTGGGAGCACAGTGCCATGTATCCAGCACACTCTCAGTGACTGTGACTGATGATGGTGGACACTATTTAAACCTTCTACTCAGGACAAGTCACAGACGCAATCCAAGTGTGCTTTGGAAACTGTGGGTAATAACACAAAGCAGTTTTGGAAGATTGTGGGTACAAGAACAATTGATATTCATCTTCTTCATTTTAAAAAAATTTTCTTCCTAAGGACAGTTGAATCTAATTTAACATCTTAAGCAATTTGTTCAAACGAGCCAGTGCTGAGGGGGACTCCAGAGGGTACATTACACAGGATTGTAACTGCAGAGCAATCCCGTTGATCAAAAATGAATTAGCCAGAGAGTGCCAAGTTATATGATCAGAAAAGATGCTTCATAGGAAGATGAGGTAATGAAGAATTTAGTTTTAGAAAAGTTGGCCTGGAAGAACATAGACTGATGTCTCTGTCTC
>JAJEJO010048587.1:0-18597 GCA_020662805.1 Glaucomys volans | reverse complement strand
ATGACAATCTCTGTGTACTTGAGTTGATGTGTCTTCTGTGCTGTTCATTGATCTTCATGTTTGTTTTAATGCCATTACCTTGTTGTCTTTGTTTCTATAGCTCTGTAGTATAATTTGAGATTTGGTATTATGAAGCCTCTAACTTCACTTTTCTTGCTCAGAATGACTTTATCTATTCCAAGTCTTCTTCTTCAAAATGGATTTTAGGACTGTTTTTCTAGTCCTGTGAAGACTGTCATTGGTATTTTGACGGGGATTCCATTGAGTCTATAGAATGCTTTGGTAGTTTTTCCATTTTGACAATGTAAGTTCTGCCGGTCTAAGAATATGGGAGTTTAGTTCCATCTGCTAAAGTCCTAATTCAGTTTCCTAATTCAGTGTTGTATAGTTTTCACTGTGGAGGTCTTTTATGGCCCACATTAGATTTATTCTCCAAGCATTTTATTTTATTTTGGGGGGGTTATTTTGAATGGCATAATTTCCCTGATTTCTTTTTCGGCAGATTCATTATTGGAATAGAGGATTTATGTATGTTGAGCTTGTATTTTACTACTTCGGTGAATGTTTTTATCAGCTCCAAAAGTCTTCTGGTGGGATTTTTTTGGTCTTCTAGGTATATGAACTTGTCATCAGTAAGTGGAGGTAATATGACTTTTCCTTCTCCTGTTTTTATCCCTTTCATTTCCTCTCGTGGCTGATTGCTCTGATTAGAGCTTCAAGAACTGTGCTGAATAAAAGTGGGGAGAGTGGACCTCCTTATATTTTCCCTAATTTTAGAGGAATTGCTTTCAATTTTTCTCTGCTCAGTAGAGCACTGGCCTTGGGATTGATGCAAATAGCCTTTATAGTGCTGAGGTAGGTTCCTTCTATGCCTAGTTTATTTGTCCTTAACATGAAGAGGAGCTGAATTTTGTAAAAGAATTTTTCTGCATATACTGAGACGATTATATGCTTTTTAAAATTGTTTTTTGGTGTATTGCATTTATTAATTTGCTCGTGTTGACCCACCGTTGTGGTGCTGTGATGAATTCTACTTGACTTGGTGGGCCATCTTGTTACTGTGTCCACCGATGGGAACAGGCGCTATCTTCACTAATAAGGCTGCTGAAGTGCAGGAAATAAAAGCAAGAATTAGTAAGTTGGAGCCAGGCATGGTGGCTCCAAAGTCAATCCAAGTGAGTTTGGAGGCTGAGTCAGGAGGATCGCGAGTTCAAAGCCAGCCTCAGCAACTTATTGAGGCCCTATGCAACTCAGTGAGACCCTGTCTCTAAATAAAATACAAAATAGTGCTGGGGATGTGGCTCACTGGCCGAGTGTCCCTGAGTTCAATCCCTTGTTAAAAAAAAAAAAAATTAGTAAGTTGGTTGACATTAAATTGAAAAGCTTCTGTATAGCAAAGGAAAGGAGAGCCTGAAGAGACAGTCTACAGAATGAGAAAAAAATCTTTGCAGTTAATCCTCCTCCAAGGGATTAATATCCAGAATATTAAACCAATGCAAAAAAAACTTAACATGAAGGAAGTAACCATTTAATAATTGGGCAAGAAGTCTAAACAGTCTTGTGTCTAGACAGGCAATGCAAATGGCCATCAAGTATCTAAACAAACCTTCAGCATCCCCAGCAATCACTGAAACAAAGCAAGTCAGATGTGTATTGGGATTTCATGTGGCTCCTGTTAGAATGGCAAGCACCAAAACCACAAATGATAACAATGAAAGCTTGCAAGCATGCGAGGGAGAAGGTACACTCATCCTTTGTTGATGGGACTGCAAATTAGTGCAACCACTGTGGAGAGCAGTACGGGGATTCCTCATGAAAACTAGGAGGGAACCATCCTATGACCTGCTCTCCCACTCCTTGATATTTATCCAAAAGAATAAAAATCAGCACAGTATTGTGACACAGGGCATCAACCTTTAGAACAACCCAGTTCACCATGGCAGTGATGGAACCACTCCAGCAGCCTGTTAATGGATGAATGGGTAAAGAAAATGCAGTGTTCACATACTACAGAGCTTTACTCAGCCATGGGGAGGAAGGAAATTATGGCATTTGCTCTCAAATGGATGGAACTGGAAAACATAGAAGACAGATTCAGAAACACAAGGTTCACATATTTTCTAATAAGTCAAAGGTAGATGAAAATAAGGGAAAAACGGGTGTGTGGGGAATCAATGAAAATAGAAGGGAGACCAGTGGAGCAGAAGAGAGGCATAGAGGGAGAGGGAGGAAGGATGGAGAAAGGGAGTAAATTAGAAATGAAATTAACCGAATTATGTTATGTACACATATGAATATACCACATTGAATTTCACCTTTATGTACATTTTTGAAGCTCACGTTAAAAAATTAGAAAGAAAGTCAGGTGTGGAGGCGCACACTTGTAATCCCAGTGTCTCGGGAGGCTGAGGCATGAGGATCTGGGTTTCAAAGCCAGCCTCAATAAAAGCGAGGCACTAAGCAACTCAGTGAGACCCTGTCGCTAAGTAAAATACAAAAGAGGACTGGGGATGTGGCTCAGTGGTTGAGTGCCCTGGAGTTCAATCCCCAGTACCCCTTCAAAACAAAAACAAAACAAAAACAACAACAAAACAAACTCGAGAAATTATGAACGATTAGAGGGACACAAGTAGAATAGCACAAGTGTTCTGGAAAGCAGTACAGGTAGTCCTCAAAAGACAAAGAATGGAACCACCATAGGACCCACTATCCTGCTGCTAGGTATTTACCCAGAAGAACCATAATCACTAGAGTGATGGGCACATCAGGTTCATAACAGTCCAGTTCACAGGAGCTAACTTAAAGAAGCAGCCTAGGTAGGCATCAACAGTTGAATGGACGAAAAATGTGGAATATATTAAAACTGGCTTTTTAAATTTTTAGTTTTTATTTATTCATTTTTTGTTACAAGGGATTAAATCCAGAGGCGCTTAACCATTGAGCAAAATCCCCAGCCCTTGGGTTTTACTTTTGAGACAGACTCTTGCTAAGTTGCTTAATGCCTCACCAAGTTGCCAAGTCTGGCTTTGAAGTCATGATTCTCTTGGCCCAGTCTCCTGAGTCACTGGGATTATAGGCACGCAACTTCCTGCCAGGCTACAATGGAGTTTTACTCAGCCATGAAGATTAAGGAAATTGTGATATCTGATGGTGAATGGATGGGACTGGAGTACATCACACTAGGTGAAATAAGCCAGACTTAGAAAGGCAAGTTGCAAATGTTTCTCTCAAATGCCTAAAGTAGGTCAAAATAAGGGGAGAGATGTTGGTGGGAGTTAATACCATGAAAACAGAAGGGAGATGAGTGGAGTGGTAGAGGCAGGAGGGAGGAGGGACTGGAAATTGCAGAACTGTGCAAGGAAATTGACTAACTTGTGCTATGGGCGTGTAAATACAGCACAATGAATTCACCTTTAGGTACATCAATAAAGCGTCAGCTAAAGAACAAGAAATAAATAGAAGGGAGTGGAACAGGGGGGAGGGAAGATGGGAAGGAACGAGGAATGACTGGGGAATGACATGGAGCAAATTAAATTCCATGCATGTATTATTCTCTCCCAATGAACCTGTTGCAGCCAGCTTTTCCACTGCTGTGAATAAGACTTGACCAGAACAGTCACAGAGGATTAATGGATTATTTTGGGGCTCACAGTTTCAGAGTTCTCAGCCATAGGCAGCTGGCTCCATTCCGTGTGGCTGAACATCTTGGCACAAGAGTGTGGCAGAGGGAGCCAGCCCACATGATGATCAGGAAGCAGAGAGAGAGAGACTCCACTTGCCAGATGCAAATATATACCCCAAATGCACGCCCCAGGGACCCACGTCTTCCAGCCACACCCCACTGGATCCAGCCTCTATTCAGCTACTCCCATCACAGGACTAATTCAATGATTGGATTAGGGTTCTTATAACCCCACCCCTTCTCCTGTAAACCTTCTGGCATTGTCTCACATATGACCTTTTGGGGGTCACCTCACATCCGCACCATAACAGATCCCCAAAATTATGTTTAACTATAACATACTAATAAAAAATTAAAAGAAACCATTAATAAGTTTTAAATGAAATAAAAATGCTGTGTCTGCCCTGTGCCTGCCCCGTGCCTGTGGGGTGGACAGGGGATTCTGGGGCAGCTCTGTGAGCTGGGCAGCAGACTGGAGCAGCTACATTTCAGACCCAAACAGAGGCTGTGTGTGACCACTGTCTAGTCAGGAATAAACATGATGAGACTCCTTGGTGAAATGTGTAGATAACCTGTCTCATGTCCTGAAAAGCTAGCAGACCCCAGGGCTACCTGTTTTCCTCATTACCTGTGTTTGGGACTGTCTCTGCAACTGTGGTGACAGCAAGAGGGTTGGCATCCCAGGAGACCTCAGAGTTCCCAGCAGACTGGGACAGCCAGTGCTCATGCCTGGAGCCAGTAGAGCTGACCATTGTCATCAGGAATTCCAGGGAGACAAGACTTCAGCGTCCCATCACTCTTCAGCCTTCTGCCTTCTGGTCACACGTACAGGGGTGACAAGTTCTTTGCATGCAGAGGAGAGATTGAAATACTGTGCTAGAAATACTGCTGGAGAGTAGAGAACCTGGCCAGTGAGCATCCCAGCAGTGTGGGTGTGACCGTCAGGGGCAGCAGGGTAGATGCCATTCCCCCATTGCGTTCCCAGGCAGGGGCCCAGCGGCAGTGGCCTGTCAGCCTGATGTCCTGCACTGTGAGCCAACACTCACCATATTCTGTCCCTCTGACAATAGCTGTGCAGTGGCTGTGGGGTGATCGCTGGTTGCTTCATTTGCATTTCACTAAGGAATAGCCACATCCAGGATTTTCCAAGTCTGCTGTCCCACTGTATGTCTTCAATGAAAAATGTCTGTTCACATCCCTTGTCCTTATTTTAATGGAGCCTTTTGTTTTGTTGTGGGGTCTGGCTTTCGACGCATAGTGAGTCCGCCAGATACTAAGTAAGAAAAAGGTTTATTTTGGGGAAAGAGAGAAAAAAAGAAAAATGACATGCCAGGACCACCACTCCAAGTAAGGGAAGCAGTAGTAGTGAGTGACTTAGCCAGCTGGTTTTTAAAGTGAAGACCATGAAAATATCCTGGCAGTCTTACAATAGGGGCCTTTTTACTTTTATTTTTCTCTCAAGGAGGCTACAATGGCCAGCTTCAGCTTATCTATTTCAGGCTGCACCTGGAGGGTTAGCAGGGCGAGCCAGACTACCCATGTCTGAAACTGGCAGCTTCTGGGGCCTCTGAAGGGATGGGTTGCTTCTCAGAGACAGTTACAGTGTCCTTAACTCATGGCCACATTATTTTATCTCGGGTACTGTCCTCGTATTTACCGCAGTCAGCACAGCTCGAAGATTCTATTTACACTCAGTTTGTATTTGTTTTATATGAGAGTCTCTACCTTTTTCTTTCTATAAGGGGATCTCCTCTCTTTTACATTCCTCCCTTTGTCTAGAATATTAGTCAAATCATTGATTTATTATAATGGGACCAAATAACTATTAGCTTTACTGAATAACTTCTTGAGCCTTGAGGTCCCTTTGGTCAAGTTCTGTGGACAGTGCCTAAAAAGGTTTTGGCTTTGGAGGAGATGATGCCTCCTAGAGATTGTTTTCTTTTGAGGATGAGAAAACATATCCTCTTTGCCTGCAACCAGCATCTGGAAACATTTATATTGGGAGATGAAAGCTGTTAATGTATGTCCTTTATTTTTATTTTTCAGGCCTCATTATTTTGGGAATTTTTCATTTTTTATATCCATTATTCCAGACTCTGAAAGGAAAGGGGAAATCAGGCGATGACTCTCTGCCTTCTTTGAGTTGGGAGGGGGCGAAGTGGGGGGAAAGACTTCCTTTCAGAGTCCTGGAAGTGAATTTGAGGGCATGCAGAGGGGGATGTGTGAGGGAAGCCCCGAGGTCATCCATGCAATGCCAGTCCTCTTCATGTTGCTCCAGGAGTCCAGGTGGTGAGTGGTGGGAGGAGCAATGCTCAGGGACGCCCCCTGGCAATTGCAGCTGAGCTGACCACCCAATCCAGAGACCTGCACAAGTACAAATAGGGAGAAGAAAAACACCATGGTTGAGGCCCAGTCAGAGCAGGGATGTTCCTCCCACGAGTTCATGGGCTCAGCTCCTTTGGATCATAGCAAACATGATTAATCTTGGGACCATACTTTCCTGATGGTCTAGTCATTTCCACCCAGCTCGATAAAGTACATAAAATGAGAACAGAGACACAATCAACAGCATTGTTAAGGCTAACAACCCAGCTACAGGTGTGGAAAAGTACTTAAAAGGGTTAAGGTAAGATATTGCTTCAGCTAAACTGCTCCAAATTTCTTTATTATCAAAAGTAGGTGGTTGAGCATTAACCATAGCCAGAACCTGAGATTGTAATTTCAATACATCCAAGGAGGCATTATGAAAAGGATCAAATCCCATTAAATTATTACGTAGACTGCCATTGAACCTCAGTGTCATTGCATGGAACCCTAGTAAGGTAAACTTGAGTACTGAAATGAGATTAATACCAAATAAATGTGGCAACATCTGGAATATGTCAGTGAATATTATGGAGATGACAGAAGTCAATAAGCTCTCACCAGGAGGTGGAAGAACTGAGATTTGTTCTCATAACAAGGCCTAACAGGCTGGAGAGAACAAGGCCTATATTTGGGAACTTTAGCATTGTCAGAGTTATCAGGAATGCAAATACAACATTTAATTTTTAATGCCATTGATGTCCCCAGAAAATATAGTTAAGCTATTTAATGTCATCTGATTTTTGCAAAATACCCTTTTATTGGTATAACCTGTGTTTAGTAGCGATCTCTATATTTGTGTTGTTTAGGGCTAATCATTCTATAAACATAGATTAAGCCTACCTATGCAGCTTAGGAAGATCTGTAGGCCCTCAAGTGACTTAAAATTTCTGACTCGGCAGTTTTTCTTGATAGTTATCAGGCACATCTGCCTAAGAATCTCTCTTTTGTAGCTTTCAATCTTTACTCATCGTAGGGGGCTAACTAAGTTTATATCTTAAGTTACATTTAACTATTGTTTCTTTTACATGTTTAAGAAGGCTATGTTTTTATTTTAACTCTTTTGCTAGGTATTCCTGATCAAACTGGTCAAATTGACCTGTTTCTGTCTGTTAAGGAGTCAGCTGAGTTCCCAGAGGGGTCACTCATGGGGAACTTGAGAGCAGCTCCTTATCTCCTTCAGTGCCATCTGCTAGGTAGGGTCTCCTTGATGAGGTGGCTTCCCTTGGAAGCATCAGGGATGTCTCCTTTTTCCAACGATCCTCCTCTGCAGCAGGTGCACTGATTGGCTTTTTATCCTCTAGTGGTCTCATCCATCTCCCTGATCGGGAGAGCGTGTGAGCCAGAGTTGTAAAGCTCCTTAGAGAAGTTCTCTTATTCCCTGCATTCAGGCTGACTCTGAGGACAAGAGCCAAATACTGGTTTTCTTGCCCCCATTATTTTAATCTTAATTTCTATCTTTGATCTTAAACATCCAGCAAGGCAGTCCCACCAGTCATAAAGTAAGACTAGTGGGCATTAACTTTAGTGTTTATGACTTTACAGTTATTTACCCCCTTTTATGTAATTCGGGTGTATATTATCTTATCTGTCCTATAGGTGATGGCTTATTATCTTATATTTAGGTTCTTTATTCTTGAAGTAGTACATCTGCAAAACGTTAATCAGGCAACAGAGTTTATAAGGAAAATACAAAATGGAATTAACAACAGTAAAAACATTCAACTTGTGTAAAAGCAGCATGGAGATTCCTCAGAAAACTTGGAATGAACCACCATTTGGCTGAGCCCTACATTATATCCCCTGTTTGAGATCACAGTAATGTTACAACCAAAAAACCACAATCTTTTGAATATAACTCAGTAAGCTGACGTCTGGCTTATTTTGGGGCCATGCTGACATGCAGTAAGGTGGGAGGCAGAGCCTTATCTCAGGTGAGGCGGGCTCTTTACAAATCTTAGGTAAAGTGTTCTGGTTCTGAAGCTGATCTTTGCTTCTGTTGCCACGACCAGCATGACTAAACTCTCAGGTCCAGCGAGCGGCAAAGGACAACTAGAAAATAAAGATTTACAAACTCAGATTTTGAAGATTAAACTGGGATCAGATGTACCTCTGTTCTCTGATGGAGATGTAAATCTAAAGAGTTAGGCCAGCAATCTTTATTTATATATGTCTCACTGTCAGGTTAATGACAATGTATGCAATATTCTTTGTATTTAGGACAGTAACAGAAACTAGGACATCCATGTAGTTGTTTTACAGTTGCAAAGTGCAATGTTAAGAGCTCTGTGTATTTCTCAAGAGAGTCCACTGTCCAAAGATCCTATAAGGTGGGCAGGAACCAGAGAAGGTTGCTGGTGAAACATCATGGTTGTCTAGCAGAAGAATTCCTTCCTTTCCAGGAGCTGTGTGCCTAGGTCAAGGTCAGAGCTGATAGGACTCTTGCACAGAGCCTCCTCATGCAGAGCATTGCCACAGCAGCTAGGCATCGTGTGACTTTGCGCAGGAACATTCCCAGGCCCAGGCATGCCACAGCCATGAGGTTATAAGAGACCCTCAATGTCAGTCACTGTTGCCCCATTCTCTGTTATTGCTCTCCTCACTCTTTTTTTAAATCTCATCTTATAAAGTTGCATATTTTGTTTTTAGAGTCTATATAAAGATTAGTTTACATAATATAACATTATTTTTAAAACATGA
The DNA here is from genome assembly GCA_020662805.1 of Glaucomys volans. Lineage (NCBI taxonomy): Eukaryota > Metazoa > Chordata > Mammalia > Rodentia > Sciuridae > Glaucomys > Glaucomys volans. Next base: position 9,851 of record JAJEJO010048587.1, on the reverse strand, counting down.
ATTAAAGAAAGGCTGAGAGAGCTTTGAGCTTTCCTTCTGTGTGGCAAAGTGGCAAAGTACCTTTATGTTTTACAATACTAACCTTTAAATAGATCAGGCTCTCATCTTTCTTTAAAAATACATTTACAATTTTTACCTCAGTGTACAAAGTAACATAAAATTTTACATATATCTTTTTGAAAACAGGTCCTTTTATGGAACATTAAATGATATAAATAAATCTTGAATAAATTTACTATTTTTATAAGTTTAAAATTACCATTACAGATAAGTTTAGTTTGGAGAACAGCAGCTTAATAAAATTTTCTTTTAAATTTTCTGCCTAAAAAACTTGTACACCTGGAAAATATGAAGACATTTGGTATACAAAGAAGAGTAACAGTACCACAATTACATTGATATTTTATGTTAACCAAGTTTAGTTTTTAAAGGAAAACTCAGATTCCAAAACAGTGCAATACTTTAACATTTGTTGTTTAACCATAATTGTACAAGCCCCAATTTTTTGTTTGTTTGTTTGTTTTGGTACTGGGGATTGAACTTAGGGGCACTCCACCATTGAGTCACATTCCCAGCCCTATTTTGTATTTTATTTAGAGACAGGGTCTCACTGAGTTGCTTAGAGCCTCACTAAGTTGCTGAGGCTGGCTTTGAACTTGCAATCCTCCTGCCTCAGCCTCCCAAGTGCTGGAATTACAGGCATGTGCCACCATGCCCAGCTGGGCCCCAATTTTTAACACTAATTGCTCTAAAGAATAAAATTTAGTAGATTCAATTTGAAGAGCAAATCAGTGTTCTGAAGAAATCCTTATCAGTTTAATATATAGATTAATCCTTGGTTTTATATCAGTCATTAGTGTTTGACCTTAGGGAGAATCCTTAAATAGCTTCAACTTATGGTCTCATATACAAATAGCCAACTTAGTTACACACAAACTCTACTTACACACAAACTTTCGTAGCACTTACTTCCATCTTTTTCTTATCTGTTAGCCTCATTTTTTGGAAACAACCCTTATGAAATTTCTGAACTTAAATTACTCCATTTTAATAAGATGACACCCTTTGTCATTTACTGTACTCTAATTGAAACACAGTTGCAAGCTATAAACCTTTTGTACATAGAATTACATCAGTTTGTCTACCAATTTCTGAAAACACAAATAATGTTTCAGCATATCATCCCATGGAATAAGAAGAGGAGTACTTGATGTTATATTAGCCATTAGCAACTTTGTAAATTAATCAGATGTCTCTAACAAACACAGCCATGATTAATCCCATACATGTTAAATCAAATTTGCTAGTTTTTCCTGTAAGAACCAAGATATCAGACAAGCATATTGAACAGCATTTGTCCTCTCTTCCTTGTTGAAGAAAAGTCCTAGAAACAATGGATATTAGACATTTTATAATAAACATTAGTTTTACGACCTAGAAAGACCCGAGGGTTAAGTAATTTTTTAAGACATCTTTACCTTTATTTGTTTACCCAATTTAAGTGAACCTTTAAACCATGTGAATTAAAGGTATTTGGATCCATATTTTTGAATTTTAATTTGAGTACTCATTATCTATGTATCAATTTTGGTACCATATACATGATAAATGGATGCATGCACATATATAGACAGACAACAGGATACACACACAACACAAAAGTAAAGGCCTTGTAGCTTTCTGTAGAGGAATCTCCATTGCAATGTCACAGATATTCAGAAAACTCCATAGATGAATAAAAATAGGACTGATCAGAAAAACATTAACCTAGGTATTTAGGATCAAGATATGAGCTCAAAAAAACATAAAATCCAAGGAAAAAACAAGAGTTCTGGAAAAATGACATGGCTGTTAATTACATCTGTAAAGCAGTATGAAAGAAAGAGAAAGTTTTAAAACCGTTTTTCTGTGTCACAGCCCAGGAGTTTAAAATGGACACTTTTTTCTTCATTCTCAGGTTGTTCTCTTGGTCTCCTGGGTTTTGTAATTCACATTCCAAAGCAGGTTTCAACAAGGCCAGGTCAGGGAAGTTGCTGCCTAGGGCTTTTTAACCCTTTTATTTCCCAGTTGGTAATCAGGTCAGGTTAGGATGCAGAAAATTATGAAACCTCATGCCATTGGATGCTGGGTTGGTCAGTGTTAAGGGAGGATATCTAGCAGTTAGTTGTGCCCTTAAAATCTCTTCAGAAGGGGAATATTTGCCTGCTTCTTGGCCCTTCACTGTCCCTGTTACTTGGGGCCTCTCAGAGGTATTAGGGTCCTCGGGAAGGTGGCTGCACTCAGGGGAGGGACGTTTATCCCTGGGTGATTTCCTTTATCTTTCCCAGTTTACTTGGGTGTGGGAATTTTTTGGAGGGCAAGCCCGCACCAAAAGCGGGCCACTCCAGTGAACAAAGCGTGTTCAGTTTGCCGGGGTAGACTTATCTCCAGATTGGGCTGCCTTTTTAAATTCTGAAAAATGAAGCCCAATTTGTTCTAGGGTGGCTTTAGATTTAGATTGAGATTGTCCCATTTTAAGATAAAGGAGGACAGAAAAGACTATAAGAGAACACAGAACAGAGAACGAAAGTACAATAATATCAGAGTGGGCGCGCAATGAAAGATTGGAAAGTACAGAATTATCAGACCTCCTTTCGGTCACTCTGAACGGAGCTACAGAGAAACCAGTCTCTCACCCAGCCATCCTGAGTGGGAGCTGCGGCAGCCCAGAGCGTCCTCCAGGCTCCTTGTCCTAGAGAGTAATGCTGCATCCAGCTTCTCACGAATCTACTGAGAAGTGTGCACAACAGAAGAGGACTCACCTCCAGAGGCTGGCAGAGATCTTTGCCAGGACCAAAGGGCAACAGAGATGAGGAGGGTTTAAAACATGTAGACAACACTCCAAATCTAAGCACCTGTGGTGGAAGTTGGTCGGGGTCTGGGGTCTTCACACAGTCGATCCTGGATGAGCCCCCAAAATGTTCTGGGGTCCAGTTATCGAAGCGTAGTGAGACAACCATTGACTGAAGTAAGAAAAAAGTTTATTTTAGGGAGAGAGAAAGAAAGAAAACAGACTGATGGGTCAGGACCACCACTCCAAGTCAGGGAAGCAGTAGCTGTGAATGACTTAGCCAGCTGATTTTTAAAGTGAAAACCATCAAAAAATCCTGGTAGGCTTACAATAGGGGCCTTTTTACTCCCCCCCCACCCCCCACCACCAAGGAGGCTGCAAGTGGCCAGCTCCAGCTTATCTATTTCCAGGCTATACCTGGAGGGTTAGCAGGGGGAGCTGGGCAGGGGATCCAGACTACCCATGTCTGAAACCGGCAGCTTCTGGGGTCTCTGAAGGGATGGGTTGCTTCTCAGAGGAGTCACAATGTCCTTAATTCATGGCTACATTATTTTATCTCGGGTACTGTCCTCCTATTTACCACAGTCAGCATAACTCAAAGATTCTATTCACAATCATTTTGTATTTGCTTTATATCAGAGAGTCTTTGCCTTTTTCTTTCTATAAGGGGGTCTCTACTCTTTTACGGTTTGTCTAGGAATACCTTTTCTTTTGATGCCCTTTTCTGGGTTCTCAGCAGGCTAATGCTGGCCTCATAAAAGGTGTTTGGAAGTATTTCCTCTGTGTGAGTTTGGAAGGTTTTGGGAAGGGCTGGTACTAGTTCTTCTTGAAATGCTTGATAGAATTCAGCCATGAAACCATCACGCCCTGAGACAATTCAATGGGAGAGTTTTATCATGGAGTCAACCTGCTTCCTTGTTTTGGTTTGCTGATATTTTCTGTTTCTTCATGACTCAGTCTTGATAATCTGTGTGTTTCTGGGACTGTGCCATTTCTTCTAGGTCATCAGGTTGGTTTTCTTGTAATTGCCCATAGATGACTATTTTAAACCTTGGCACATCTGTGTGTCAGTGGTAATGTCTCTGATCCATTTCTGTTCTGATGTCCTTGAGTCTTTGTCTTTTTTCCTCAGCTCAGGTAAGGTTTTGTTAATCTTGTTCATCTTTCCAAGAACAAAAACTCCCATGCTGTCATTTTGTGTTGTTTTTCTGGTGTCTTTGTCATCCCTTTCTTCTGTGATCTTGATTATTTCTTTAGTTCTGCTAATTCTTGGAATAGTTCATTCTCCTTTTACTACTATGTGTTGTATTCTTAGGTTTGTAATTTAAGATCTTTCTTCTCTCTTAGATGGAGTTGTTTGTGGCTATGAAATTTCCTTTTATCACTGCTATTGCCATAGCTTGCAATTTTTGGAGTGTTATATTTCTATTGCCATTTGTTTTGAGACACTTTTGAATTACTCCTGTAATTTCTTTGTGGACCCATTAATTGCTCAGGACCCTATTCTTTAATTTCCAGAATTTGGTGAATTTTCTGAAATTCCTCCCTATAAGTGGTTTCTAGTTTTGTGTGACTGTGATCGGAAGAGACATTTCATATAGTTTCCCTCTTGAATTTTTGGAGGGATTTTGTTCCAGATCTTGTGCCTATCCTGTAGAATGCTCCATGAGGCTCTGTGAGGAGTGTGTGTTCTGTTGTTGGATGGAAGAGTCTGCACATGGCTGTTAGGGATATTTGGTTGAAAGTGTAGTTTAAATCCACGGTTTCCCTCTGAATTTTCTGCTGAGATGGGCTGTCCATGGTTGAAAGTGGAATGGTGCAGGCCCGGCTATTATTGTATTCCAACCATCTCTTCCTTCAGGACCTGTAAGGCGTGTACTATATGTTAAGTGCTGTGTGTCGGGGTGTTTTTGATGACTTTATTGCTACGTCCTCTTAGAGAACTGACCTCTGTTTCAGTACATAGTCCTTCCTTGTCTCTTTGCACACTATGGGCTTATTGAGGTCTTCATTTCCAAATTTCTGCTTGGTTCTTTTTCACAATCCCCCTGTTATCATTGACTGCAGCAGCATTGTCTTCCTTAATTCATTCAGCTTTGCATTTCTATGCTTTTGGGTTTCATTGGCCTTTTTCAAAAATCATTCTTTTGAATTCTTTGGCATCTCATCCCCTTCTGTTTTGGGAATCTGTTCCTATGGAGTCATGAACTTTAGGAGTGACCTCTTACTCCATTTTTCATATTTCTTGTGTCTGCTGAGATTTTCGCATGTGTTTTGATGGGGAACTCTCCCACTTTCATGTGGTGACCTCCATGATTCGTGACTTTCTATTTTCAATGTGAGCTGGGACCTAGTTTTGTTCTGTAATGTTGAGTTTATTTCCAACTGAACTCTGCAGTATAAACTCCTTGTAGCTTCTTTGGTTGTGAGTCATGGTGTTTGGGCACAGACTGTAGCTCATCAGGGTGGGACAGACCCATTGTTTCTGTAAGACTTTCAGGACATGGGACACTTTGGTACTTGAGGCCAGTGTGGTGTAGGCATCAGAGTGTGTGGGATGTGTTCACGTAGTTGCTTCTGTGATGGGATTGGCAGTCCCTATCTGGAGGTGGTATTTCTACAGGCACCACTGATAGTGGGTAGTTCTGTTACTTGAAAGTGATTTTGATGCTGGTTGCTCTGGTCATGTTGAAGGGCCTAAAGCTTTGTCTCTGATTGGAGACTGGTGGAGATGTAGGTTCTTCATGGGGAGCGTGGGGTTTGGCATCACAGATACCCCTCGTAGCACTCACCTTCAGTCTTACCAGCCTGTATGATCTCACCAGGTGCAGTGGCAATTCATGTAGAGAACCCATGTAGGGGGATGGCACCCACGGCTGTGGTTTCCTCTCTGCTGCTACTGTGGGGCTATCCTCCCAGGGGCCAGAACTCAGCCTCTCCCTTGCTGAGGATGTGTGGGGGCAGGATCACAGCTGGGAGCTTATGTTGCTGTTTTCCTTGAGGAGAAATATCCCCCAGTGTTTGATGGGACTGAGTTCTGACTGGAGCCTGGCTTAACTCCTCCCAGGAGCCTGTCTTAATTCTTCCTAGGTAAACTCAGATGTGGGTCCATGGCAGAGCATCTGCCCTATGTGCCCAAGTCCCTGAGCTTGATCCCCAGTACTGGGAGAGGGAGAGGGGAGGAAGTGAAGGAGGGAGGGGAAGAGAGTGAGAGAGAAAGAAAGAGAGAGAGAGAGAGAGAGAGAGAGAGAGAGAGAGAGAGAATGAATGCAGAGGGGAAAGAGAAAGAGGGCCAGGAGGAGGAGGGGGAAAAAGACGAGATGAAGTAAATAAAAAGGTGTATAAAGAGGGAAAAATGATATTTTCCAAATGGGGGATTTGAGAGAAAAGGAGAAAATGGGTGAAATAAAATTAAACATGAAAAACAATAAAAATTAAAAATGAAAGAGAATGAAGTAATAATGAAAGAGAATACATGGAGTACAATCAATAGATGAGAGAAATATTTGTCCTAGTGATGGTGCTCAGAAAGTTTTCTGTCTGGTCATCTATGGTTGGAATCCAGCGAATCCCCTGCTGTTGTTAGTTTCCTTTGTGTATAATTTCTCTCTGTCTCCTCTTATGTTCAGTCTTTGTGTCATTAAAAGTGACATGCGAGTCTCCTATAGGAAGCATATCACGGGATCCTTGTGTACAATACATTCAGTCACGAGTGTTCTTCTTGGAGAATTTAATTTATTAAAATACAAGGAAATTCTTGATAGGTAAAAACTTAAAAGTGCCATCATGTAAGTTTTTTGTGGGTGTTTTACAGATAATTTGTTTGTTCCTCTGTCACTGTCTGACATTGTGATTTGATGGGTGGTCTGGAGTGGTATGCTTTGGATCTTTTCTGTTTCTGTTCGGCTTCTACTACAGATTTTTGCCCTGTACTTAGCACGAGGTTTACCTGTAACATCTTCCATTTACAAAGAGCTATTCCAAGTTGATATCAAATGAACCTGCTTTGGATGCCACAAGTCTGCCCTTGTATTCCGACCCCTGGATTTCTTGCTTGGCTGCTGTAATCTGCATCAGTTTTTCCTGCGTGTGTCTTGACAGTTTATTTTGCTGTCTTGCCTTTATTATGGGAAGGTAGTATGCCAGGTAACATGGTCTCAGGCCCTCTCATCCCAGTCCGAGTGTGTGCTGAACATGGCTCTGTTTCACTTGCACTCTCGTGTTTTGGGCTTTCCTGTTTTCCATAGTGTTAATTAGCAGCTGTAGGTGGTAATCTGGGATCTGCCTTTAGCAGCTCCTGGAAGACAAGTCTAGTGGTGATAACCACCCTGAAGGTTTATTTGTTTGGGCAACTTGTTACTTGCTCCTCATTTCTGAGGGCAGCTTTGCTGAATACAGTATTTGGCTTTGCACTTTTTTTCTTTCAGTTCTTTGAACACAGATCCCACTCTCTTAGCATGCAAAGTTTTTACTGGGGAATATGCAGAGAGGCATAGTGGTGGTCCTGTGGTCCTGTGTATGTGATGTGTTTCCTATATCTTTTAGTCTCAGGATATATTCTTTGCCATGTTTAGAGACAGAGAGAGTAGAGATAGATAGATAGATAGATAGATAGATAGATAGATAGATATTTAGATAGATAGATAGATAGATAGATAGATATACAGAGAAGGAGATACAGAGGAAGAGAAAGAAAGAAGAAGAGAGAAGAAGAGACAGAAAGAGAGAGAGAGAAGAGCGGAAAAGAGAAAGAGAAGGAGAGAGAGAGAGAAGAGAAGAGAAGAGAAGAGAAGAGAAGAGAAGAGAAGAGAGAGAAGAGAAGGAAAGGAGAAGATGAATCAGAACTGGTGATTGACTGAACTCAGGGTGCTGTACTCTGCCACTGAGCTACATCCCAGCCTTTGTCTTGGTTTTGGATAGTCTGATTATTCAGGGCCTGTTGTCCTCCTCCTGGGACTGGGTTTGATGAGAGTTGGTGCCTCCTGTACCTGTCTTCCTGCGCTGGGCATCTTCCTGTACCTGGACTATTCCTGTTTGTGCCATGTGTCCTCAACCTGGGGCAGAGTTGAGCCATTATTTCTTTAATAATGCTTGCTGGCCAGTCATCATTTTTCTCCTTCAGCAACTTGTATAATGAACAGATTTGTGTCTTGAGGTTGTTCCATGATCTGTAGGACTTCTTCCTTCTTCAGTCCTGCTCCCCCTTTTCTCACTGGATCGTTTCATTGTTCACGCTTCCAGATCAGTTTCTTCCTTGGAGACATTTCTGCTGTGTAAGCTCCCTTTTGAAGTTTTCACATTAGTTCCTTGCAGTTTCCTTCATCTTTAAGGAATTATATCTGGTTCTCTTTCATTTTCTCTGTTTCCTTTGCAACTTCTTCCTTTTCTCATGAGTTTCCAAATTTTATGAAAAGTTTTACCCACGTCTTTGTAGTTCAGTGCTCTGTCTAAACACTACTGAATCCTTCTTCGAGCATTTCTTAGGTCTTTGCTTCATTATTACCAATAATGGATTAATGGATAGTATCAGGTTTTCTTTTCACAATTCACTTATTCTTCAAAATTTAGTGTCTTCCTTCTGGTGTGTATGCATGTCAGGGGACAGTTGTCTGTTCTGGCCTGTACTGGTGTTGAGTTGCAAGGATGAATCTTCATTTATTGTATGGTCTGTTCTGAGCATTCTGGGAAATGTTGACATTAGAGAACTGATAGCCATAGTCAGAAGGTGAGAAGATACCAGAAGACACAAAGAGAACAGGGATGATAGACGGCCACATCATGGGGAATCATGGAGAGAAGGGGAGGCCGAAGCCTCTGGGTAGGTTGTGAAATCACATAGGAGAGGAAAAGGTCTTCACCTTAAGGGCAGGTAAGCATCACAGAGGAGAACCTACTGCGCTGTCAGGGAAATTGGGTTACAGTTTGTGACTGGGGAGCTGGGACGTCAAGGACATGGATTTACTGTCATGGAGGGATATTTTAAAAGCTATTCATGTAATCATTGACTAATTTCATTTTGCCATTTATATCCTGGGTTCAGCCTATTTGTTTTTTCTAGCCTCAAGTGTTCTGCAGGTCCTATGAACGATTGTAGGTCCTGGCTGTTAGCGCAAAGGAAGCGAGACAGGGACGAGTGCACATTCCAGGTATCAGCTCTTTGTTTCAGGGACGAGTCTCATGCAGGAATGGGAGTACAGGGTGGAAATGGTGTCGTGCAACTCAGTGTCCTGGTGGAACATGAGCCCCCAAACAAAGAAAGGAACTGGGTTTATATAGGTTATTTTGAGGGGTGGTCTAGTGAACATATGTCAGTTTGCTTGGATATGCAAACCTTTGGGTCGGGGTCTGTGGACAGCATTTGAGGAGAGTTTACTTTTGAGGAGATGAACACCTCCCAGAGACTGCTTCCTTTAAGGGTGGTAACCACTCCTCCCTATCTGCATCTGGACAGTGCCTGGAAACATTTGTCCAGGGAGATGAAGGCTTTCAGGACATGGCCTCCGTTTCACTCCCTTCTCCCAGGTCTCACTATCTTGGGGAGCCTTTTCTTCTCCATATCCCTTATTGGCCCCCTTGTCATGGGTTGTGGGCAATTTAAGGATCTGGAAGAGTGGCGCCCAGGAAGTGACCATCCCCAGGGTCCACTGTACAGCCACCCCTGTGCCCTTGTAGGAAATTGCCCAAGCACACCTTCACATCTCCTCTCCACCTGAAATGCCAGGAGACCTCCTTTAATTCTCTGGGAAATCTTCTTTATGCACCGAGGTTGGCTCCATCCCAGGACCCACTTCCCTCACTACATGAATTTATTCCCAAGCCTGCATCACTGATCTGCAGTAAATCTGAGGAAAAGTTGGCTTTTGTCTGCACACTGGGGGCAGGTGTCCTTTGGGACTCATCCTGTGACTACCAGACATGCCAGATTCTTCTCCCTAGTGTCCAGGGTGGGTACACACACACACACACAAACACACACACACCCCTCATTCCAGAAAGAGCAGAGTCAAATCTGGTAGGGCAA
>JAJEJO010048586.1:1598-43019 GCA_020662805.1 Glaucomys volans | reverse complement strand
ATAGCTCAGTTGGTAGAGTGCTTGCCTCACAAGCACAAGACCCTAGGTTCAATACCTAGCACCGCAAAAAAAAAAAAAAAAAAAAAAAAAGGAAAAATAAAAAAAATGCTCCTAAATTTCAACTTCTCAGTAGTGATTCGTCTGTTCTTAAGTTGCGCCCCATAACATGAGAGCTGAGGACATGGCCACCTATTGCTGTGCCAAAGATACTGTGAAGGGACCTCAAGTGTGAACCCAGGCACAAAACTCCCTGCAGAGATCCCAGAGCCAGCAGGGGGCGCTCATCACACAGGGAGCTCAGGGTCAGTCCAGGAGCAGGTGCAGAGGGGGTTGGGGGTTGGTTTCCTGCATGTGGGGGCCTCTCCATGTACTAACCTCCCAGAGGAGATTTGTGGATATATTTTCTGTACTCATTGTTGAGGTCTCTGAAGAGATCCATTCTGGTTTTTAAACTATACTTCCTTTTCATTAGTGCATCATGGTTATAAATGTTAGTGTATTTCAATTTGACAATTTCACTGTCATGAAGTGTGATGTCCTCCACCTCCATCCCTGACATTTTCTTCTCCCTCCTCCTCTTTGCCCGTCCTCCTTACCCTTTTAGTTTTCTTCATCCTGAGATCTTCTTATGTTTTTTTTTTTTCTGTTTTGTTTTGTTTTTTTACCTTAGTGCTTCTTGGAGAATACAAAAGGGACATTCACTGAGGCACCTCCTACAGATACACAGGGGAGTTTGTCCAATTTTATTCCAATTGCCCTGCCTTCTCCTACTTCTCTGACCATCTTCTCAGTCCCTTTCTCTAATCCCTGATCTCTCATCTAGTTTTTTTTTTAATTTTAAAATTTGCTTTTGAGTGTAAACATTTGACATTTCACCCTCTAAATCTGGCTTATGAAATTTAGCATGAGATTCTCCACTTTCATCCATTCACCAGCAAAGGCCCTGATTTCACTCTTCCTTGGGGCTGAGTGAAACTCTGCTCTGTATAAACACCACGTTTCCTTTATCCATTCATCTGCTGATGGGCATCTGGGAATGCTCTGTAATATAGCAGTTGTGAGGAGCTGTGCTATAAACCCTAATGTAGCGATGTAGCTATGGTGTGCTGACTTCACTCCTATGAGATCAATAAAGAGGAGTGGGATGCTGCGTCCTATTTTGGTCCACTCCTCTTCTCCAATCTGCTTTCTACAAAGGCAGCACTAATTAGAAGTCCCACCAACAATACATCTGTGTATCTTTTTCCCACACTTTTGCCATTATTTACTAATATGTGTACCCTGGAAATTGCCGTCTAATTTGTGTGAAAGGAAATTTTAATGAAGTTTTGATTTGTTTCTGTTCTAGAAATATCAAGAATGTTTGTTTTTATTTGTTGGCCACTTGTATTGACTGGATTGAGAAGTGTCTGTTTAGTACTTTCCCATTTATTTATTGGGTTTTTTGGGACTTGCCATTAACAGTTGTGGGTTTTTAAATATTCTGGATGTCAAAATCCTATCTGGGGAGCAGGTGGCAAAGATCTTCCATTCTGAAGGCTCTCTCCTCACACTCTTACTTGGTTCTGCTACTGTGAAGAAGCTTTTAAATGGAAACTGTCCTACTTGCTGACTCTTGGTTTTGTTTATGCATTTTAGGAACCTGGTTGAGGAAGTCGGCACCTGTGCCATTACACAGCAAGATGAATGCAGTATTTACTTCTAGCCTTGCAGAGTTGCTAGCATAATTCTTAGACGTCTGATCCACTCGGACTGACTTTTTGTCATGTGAGAGATAGTGATCTACTGCATTCTCTTACATATTGATATTCAGCTTTCTCATCATTATTTGTTGAAATAGTTGTCGTTTCTCCAACTAGATTTTGGAAACATTGACATGTGCCATTTATGTGGGTTCTTTTTGTATCTTTGATTCTATTCCATTGGTCTTCATGTCTATTTTGGTATGAGAACCATACTGTTTTGGTACTATAGGTCTGCAAACAATTTAAGCTCAGATAGTGTCATAGCTCCAACATTGCTCTTCCTGATTAGGATTGCTTGGGATTTGAGTGTAATTTCTCCACACAATGTGACTCTTTTCTGTGGTTCTTTGAAGAATATCTTTGTTTCTTGCTGGAGATTTCACTGAGTCTGTGTATCATTCGGGGTATTTTGGCCATTTGATAATAATAATTCTAACTATACAGAACTTGGAAGGTCTTTCCATCTTTATGGTCATTAATTTCTGCCAGTGGTTCTGAATGTTTGCATGTAGAATGTTTTCTCCTCCTTGGTTCAATTTTGTCCAATTACTTTTGAGGTCATTTTGAATGTGACCCTTTTCCTGATTTCTTTCTGGGACAACTCATGTTAGAAGTATAGGAACATAGTTTATCTATATATGTGTGATGTACTTGGCTACATTGCTAAACTTAATTATCAAATCTAGAAGCATTCTGATGGAGATATAGGTTCTTCTAGATATTGCATCATGTCATCCAAAAGCAGACATATTCAGACTTCTTCCTTTCCTCTGAAATTTTTTAAATCTCCTTTTCTTCCTGGATATCTCTGACTCAAGTTTCCGGGACTTAGTTCATAGTACAAACAACCAAAGAAACAAAGGTAGTTTCTCAAAAAGATGAAGAAATTTTTAAAAGACCTTGAAAAACTAAATAAATAAAAAATATTCAAACAAAAAAATACAGTTAAAACAGATGGTATTCCCATGGACAATCCTGAAATCTAAAAGATTTTTAGAGGACATTTTGAATAATTAGATTCTGGTAATTAGAAAACTTGATCATATTGAAAAATTTTAAAAACATGTGACATGATTGAAATAAAATAATATAGAAATCTAAAATAGGAAATAATAAGCAATGAATATGAGCAGGCTTTGAAGTGTTTCAATGAGAGAAAAGTTCAGAATCAGAGTGATTCCGAAATGATTCTAAGAGAATCTTAAAGAAGAGATATGGCCAACCTCCTCATGGTATTCCATTAAATGGAAAGGGAGAAACAGTGAAAAAAAGTCATTTTGTTAAGCCGGTATCATCCTGATACCAGAAACAAAGAAAGACACATAAAGGAAAGAAGAACGCAGACCGATGTCATGGATGAACGGAGATGTGAAAATCCTTAGTAAAATGTTGGCACACTGCATTCAGAGACATATAAGGTGGAGCACCATGATCAAGTGGGGTTCAGTACAGTGTTGGGAGGTTGGTTCACCATATACAGATCAATAACATAATATCAATATGTTATTAACCACATATAAAGTGTTGTGTGCAAGAGTCATGCCATCATATCAACATGTGCAGAAAAACTATTTGACAAATTCCAGCACCAGTCATGTTTAATGCACCAGAGAATTGTAGGATATGAGGGCCTGACCTCAACCTCATAAATGCTACTTGTGACCACCCCAGGCCACCACCATCCTGAGTTGAGAAACCTGAAAATAGTTCCTCTAAATTCAGGACCAGGACAAGGATGTCCACTCCCACCACTCTGATCCTCAGACTCCCTGAACTACATACTTTGATGCAGGGGCATTTTCACATGAACAATGTGCAGAACATCATTATTGAAGCACAACTGCCTCCTCTGTGGTCACCAGGATCACAAGCTGAAGAAGCTCAGAGGACACTGGTGAATTTTTTTCCATCATTTCAGAGGAGGGACGTCAGTGTGATTCCTGACTAGGGCCTTCTTTGGGATTCTCTGTACAGGAAACAGGAAGCTAGTCCTGGGCTGGTGGCCCGGACACCTGATGAAACTCAGGCTCATGGTCCTCTGGCTGCCAAGGAACCTGAGAGACTCAGCACTGGTCCTCTGGCAGTTTTGCTGCTCGTTAATGCAAGGTCTGGTGCTAAGGACCAGGGCCAGGTTCCAGCAGTGGGGCAGGCTGTGTCATCACAGCAGCTGAGCCCTACTGAGTAGCAGGAGGCCCTCGAACCAGCCTACTCAGTGAGCCCTGTGCTGTCACATCTTCCCAAACCAGGCTTGGTATTTGAGAACAGTAGCCTGACTCCCCAGATCCTGCCTGAGACTCCAGGGTGTCCTACACCTGAACTCTTCACAGCAGTCCTTGGAGGAGTAGAGGACAGACCTGAGGAATATTCCAGGAGGGAGTGTGAGGAACCCAGAGCTGCTGAGAAGGTAACTCTGGAGATCCTCCCACACTGCACCAGCTGAGCTCTGGCACAGCATTCATTTACAAATGTGCCAAATACAGTCAGCAGCCCTCTGCTCTGGAGACCTCACCAGGGCAACCAGGACACAGTCTGGGAGTATCCACCACCCAGGGACATGAGAATCAGAGTCATTTCTCTCCTTGGTCCTGTGGTCACCATCTCTCTCCTTATCAACCCTCCTGAACCACTTTGCTTCTGCTGTTTCCACAGCTTCTAGGGACATTAACAGGACCTCTCTGCTCCACACTCAAGTGCGGGACCAGACATAGGACACACATGACCCTTCAATTTCAATATATCGGAAGGACAAATGGTAAGAGATCCCCTAGCCAGAGCCAGCAGTGACTCCCATGACTTGTCCCTGTTGAGATGGGTCTGTCTCCTTCCTCAGTCGTCCTGGGCACTTGGGAGTGGCCCCAGGCCCTCACCCCTGACATCTGGCCCATGAATGCTGGAGCAGTACTGGTGGCCTTGAGCTGTGGGTGAGGCCTCAGACTTTCCTCTGTAATGGTTTCAGTTTTTACTACTTGACAGGTAAATATAATATTGGGGTTTGTTTTCATATAATTATTCAAATCCACAAGATATCTTGCTCCATTTCAGTTCTGAAAGTCCTTTCTCAGACACAGAGAATTTGAGGGACACTTCAAGTCCCCAAGAGGAACTCCTAAGGACAGCTTGGGGGGTGGGGCAGGAGTCAGCTGTCCTGGAGAAGCAGGGGAGAGAGTTGAGCCCCCACTGTTCAGGGGCCAGCAGGGAATGTTCCACCTGGGATGTTTAAGGTCATCCAGCACCAGAGGAAGAGGGGGCCAGTGACTTTCTCAGCACTGTGCCAAGAAGTGGGGCCAGAGGAGAAAGGGAGGGAGGGATCAGCAGGAATCCCTGTCTCTTTTCACTTGGGATGATGGACCCAGAATGAATTTGGATGTCTAACTTACATGGTTTAGATAAGAGCTCCTTCTAAGCTCACCTGTGAGACAAGGCAAGACCCTTCTGAGGTGAAATGGTTGGGTAGGACAACCTTCACCTAATCAGAAACTTTACCTAATCCCTGTCTAAGGGATGACCTGGGTGGTCACTGTGGGCAGATAGGCTGTGACTGGAGGAGCTGGGTCACTGAGTGTGCTTGAGGGGCTGTGTTCCCTCTGTAGTGAGGAAATCTCTTTCTCTGGGCTTCCATGTTGATGTCCACAGCCACTCCCCTCCCCACACTCCTCTGATATGATGTCCTCCTCACACTGAGCCTGGGGAGTGGCATAGACTGTCTATGGACTGAGACCTCTAAACCTCCGGATGGCAGGGATCACAAAGGAGAGCCCTGGCTCTGTGCAGGCTCCTGCTGCTGACAGCCCTGCCTGGGAGTGCTCTGCTCAGGCTGGCCTCAAGGAAGAAAGGCTCCTGTCCTCATCCAGAACCTCCTCCATATTCCCCCACAGGGACCTGCACAGGTCACCCTGAAGGAGTCAGTTCCTGGGCTGGAGGAACCCACCATGACCCACAGGCTGACCTGCTCCTTCTCTGGGTCCTCACTCTGCTCTCCTACCATGGGAGTGGCCTGGATCCATCAGCCCCAGGGAAGGCCATGAGTCACTGGTGAGTGTTTGGTTCACCCAGCCCTGAAGAGCTGGCTCTCAAACCCTAGGACAACTGCATCCCATATGCTCCTCCCACTGACCAGCCTGGACCCTGCAGACACAACCCATATGACTGTGCTGGGGGCTTACTGGACACAGCCTGCTGTCTCCTGCATGAGGGCTCAGGCTGGCCTGGACTCTGCCCCTCCCTGGTCTGCCCATGGGGACAGTGTGGAGAAAGCACCTTCCTGGCAGCCTCTGTGGCTCCCTCTCCACCCCAGAGCCTCAGAGCCCTGGAATCTGTTCCTCCTTTAATTCTCTGCCACGTGTCCCTGGGGAGCTGCACAGGCAGGTGCACTGCTGTGTTCTGCTTCATGAAGGGCAGCATGCAGGGTGCTGTCCCCTGGTCACATGGATGCACAGGTCACCTGTTACAGGAGCTCAACCCCTCCCAGGGGCAGATCACAGTTCACCACCACCTGTGCCTTCATTAACCTGCTGGGAAGGAGTTGGACAAGCATAAAGGTCAGAACCCAGGCAGGACAGCAGGACAGACACCACTTTGCTGCTGTGAAGAAGAGACACTCTGTCCCTAAAATACTGAGGACATAACCTATGAGATGGTGACAGATTCAAGTCCCCACCATGGAGACCTGGTGCAGGAACCTTGCCAACCCAACTCCAGTGAGCCCAGTGGATCTGTTCCTGATGAGGCTTGTGGCCAGGAGAGAAGTGGGTGCTCAGAGAGGGCGACAGCCTGTCACCTGGAAAGAGAAATGTGTGGACTCCACGTCAGAGTCACATCTAAACAACCACATGAACAATTGGTCAAAAGTTAATAAAAACGAAATGTGGAAACATGATTAGGGGAATCTAGGGCTTCCCGTTTAAATAAGAAAATATAAATTGCTCTTACTTGGGAAATCTTCCCATGATTACTGATTGGTGCATGTTCACCGAGTCACCAGGACAGCATAGGAGGGACAAAAAAATCAATGCGTGTATGTGGATTGTTGCATCAGGAAATTACTACCAGGAGGCTAAGGTCACTAGAAGGGAACTGATATCCAAGAGGAAAGGAATCTTCAGCCCACATGCCTCTGGAGAAATAAGACTCAGAGGAAACATTAGCAAACCACACACCAACAGCCTGTGCAGAGAAGAGTTGAAAGCCTCACCACTGATCAGTAGACCTTCAAGCTAGCAAGTGCTGGTGGAGTGGGCAGAAGAAGGTACTTCAGCACAGGAGCAGGAGCTCTCCTTCATCCACCCCCAGGAGAGCTCAAATTGAGACCCATGAGATTCCTCCCAGGTTGGAATTGCTCAACGTATCAGGAAAATCTGACAGAAAGGTGCTGGCAGGAGGCAGGGCCTGGAGTTGGTTGGTACTGGTGAGAGTTCAAAGTGGAACTGCATGTCTCCTCCCAGAAGTGATCTTAACTCATGCCTGGGAGTTGCCCTCCTGGGCATTAGCTGAGCAGGTGAGAGGTCTCAGGCTCACAGGACAATCCTGCAGATGGTACAACCTGTGTGTCAGAAGAGGAAATGGCCCACATCCTCCAATGTGGAGTGCACAGGTGAACTTGGAGAGTCCATGACCTGAGCACTTTTCATCCAGAAGAGCTAGAAGCAAGGATTCCTGACCCAGAAGGGCTGCCCCAGGGCTCCTAGAAGTTCCAAGTTCTGTGGCCCCAGACTCTTTCCCTGGGCATTCAACTCACTCAAGGTGACAGAGCATGAACTGGCTTTGGCTTTCCAGCCAGGCCCAGGTGAGAAGCTCCACCAGTTGAACACAGAAGGTCCTGTGTGCTCTATAGTGTTCTCATGTGTGACCCTCACACAGCAGGAACCACACGGGCTGCTCCCTTGAAGATGGCTGGTGTCTGCTCTGACCCTGCAGTTTGTCATCAAGTCCAGCCATTTTACCAACAATTATAGCATATAATTGTGTTCATCAGATTTTTATCTCTGCAGCAAGTTCCTGAGACCATCAACATATAAGGAGGAAGATGTATTTTGACTCATGAAATCAAAATCTCCAGTCCATGTCAGATGAGTACATTGCAATTATGGCTACCCTGGGTGTGCCAGGTGGCAATGCAGAGAGCCCTCTGAGGGGAAAACCACTTACCTGTTAGCTAAGAATCAAGGGAGGGAGTCTGGAGTCTGACATTCCCCTTGCCTGGCATAACCAGAGCGAATAATATAAAACCCACAAGTCACCATATCCTAAGGGATCCACCTCTCCTAATCAGCTCAGGGTGCTTCAGAATGAGTTCAGCAAATAAAAATTTGGGAGGATAATTATCCCCTCCTAATCCTTCTATCCCTGAACACAAAGATCTCACTCCATCTCATAATGCATCACATATTCAGTCCTCAGTCCTCAGTACCTAAAGGAAATTAAATCCAGTTCAATGACTCCCAATAGATTGAGGGAAAGCTCAACTGTGTGCTCTTAAAAACCAAAAGGAGGTCACATGCTCCAAATTCTGCACAAGGATTTATTATTCCATTTGAAAAAAGAAAAAGTCAGAGATATGTTGAAGGGGCCTGAAGCCCAGCAGGGCTGACATTGAACCCCGGTGTCCAGGTCTGTCCTCAGGAACAATATAGTGGGAGTGGGGTGAGGCTTTGGGCTGCCCCACCAAAGAGCCCAACTGGATACAGCCCCTGGCCTCCCTCTTAGGGAGCTTGGTCTGAGGCCTGCAGATTCCTCACCCAGGCCTCCTGCTGGCTCCTCTGCTCCTGGGTCTCCACAGCAGCCCTGGCTTCATCTTCCAGCTCCAGACAGCACCCAACCAGGGCTGCCAGCAGGAATTTGACTCCTCACACCTCATCTGGCCTCCCAGGCTTGCCTCTCAAGTCTTGGTGGAAGCCTCTGTGACATTGACCCGCTTGTCCTCTACCTGCCTGCAAAGCCAGGATGATGAGGCATATGACAAAATTGGCCTCAGCAAGAAGCAGGTTCCTGGTCTCTCTTGAGCCTTGGATGGGGAACCTCTGAGCACCTTGCTGGGGGAACAGGGGAATCCATGCCCTGGGCAGTCCAGGTTCAGGCACCCAGAGCTCTCTCACTCATGCTCTGTCTTGGGTGACTTCCTCATTTTCATCTCAGCCTCTGAGTTAGTGACGCTGGGCCCTTGTTGACTCCTGGCATCCCAAGACCATCTTCCATCCTCTGAGTGCAAAGCCCTGGGCTGCTCTCAGTGGAGCTGCTGGCCACACCCTCCTGGCTACAGCTCCTGGGCAGCACCACAGATGTGCTGCTCTTCTGGCCAAATTGCAAAGCCCCAGTTCTCCCTGCACTGCTCTTTCTGCTACTCCCTGTCCTGCACATGGCTTGACATCAGTCAGGAGGATACAGACCAGGACATCCCTATGCCTTTTAGAGTATCACCACCCACTGTCTGCTCCAGCATGAGTGAGCCCACCTCCCACCTGTTGTGGGGTCATGCACAAAATGGCTCATGTTCTTTGCCAGAGTGAGCAGTGTGGGCTTCAGGCGAGGGTCTAGAGGATTCCATCATCCATCTAAAACCTCACTAGCCTCATCTGTAAGTGATCGCAGACTGAGTGTCCTTACATCTGCTGCCCATTTATTAATCAGGTCATTTGGCTTTTGGTGTTAAGTAGTTTCTCTTCTTTCTCATATTTGGGATGCTAATCCTGTGTTGGGGGACATACTAGCAAATATGTTTTCCCATTCTGTAGGTCTTTTTCCACACTCTTAATTGGTTCCTTTCCTGTTCAGAGGCTTTCTAGCTCAATATGCATTTGTTGATTCTTGGTTTTATTTCTCACATATTAGGAAATATTTTTAGGAATTTGTTGCTTGGGCAATTGTGTTGGACTTTGAGGCCAACATTTTATTCTAGCAATTGCAGATACTCTGTTCTAATTCCAACTCTTTGATGGACTTGGAGTTGAATATTTTACGGGATTAAATAGAGCATCTGTGTTGTTATCATTGCAATGAAATCTAGGAAAGACTGTCATAGCCACCACCTGAGATAATGACCAGGTGTTCATGGGCAGGAGACTGTGTGTTTCCAGGAAGATCTCAAGACAATTGTATCAGATGCCCCCTGCCTCCCCCAAATCCTACAGTGCTCATAAGCAGAAAGGGAGGATTACATCATAGATTATGATGATGACTGTGATGATGATGATGATGATGTTGATGATGATGATGATGATGTTGATGATGATGAAGAAGAAGAAAGTAGATACACATACAGAGGGATGACAGGTATACAGAATACAAAAAATGGATTGTTGGGTCACAAATAGAAAATAAAAGAGAGTTTATAGATATAGATAGGAGACCACATAATAGATCATAGGTGATAGACATATAATAAAATGATGATAGGTAATATATATAGATAGAAGATGGATGGATGATTGGAAAAAGAGAAAGATAAATGACAAATGATAGAAGATAGATGGGAGATAGATAGATAGATAGATAGATAGATAGATAGATAGATAGATAGAAGATAGATAGATAGATGAAAGATAACAATTCGTCACCACATACTTGAGGCTAGGCAAACACTAACCCAATTTCTACCCCTTCCTGACCTTGGCCACTTGGCAGTTTGGTCAGTCTCCTTCACCCCATTCCCTGCACAGGAGGAGGAGGAGGCTTGGCATGGAGAACGGTAACCATGGACAGGACTGAATTCTCCCAGGTCTGCAGTCTCCATCACTCAACAGTAGCCAAGGACCAGGGCCTGTCCTGCCCCCATCTCACCCTCAGTAAAAATGTCCCAACAATTCCAAATCACCAAGGGAACACAGGTGGAGCCTGACACTGTCTGCACTAGCAAGGGTTGTGTTTCTAACACTGCATCCAATTTGTGAGAGATCCTCATGGCCATCACCTGTGAGAAAGGCCAAGTGACCAAGGGCCAAGTCTACAGTGCTGGGGCAGAGGATCACCCCATAAGATGCAAATGATTGGAATGTCTGGCCTTGTTGTCAGTGTCCATAGGGCAGGAGGGACATGGTGACCATGGACAGAGCAAAGAGGACCAGGTGAAGTGGGGGAAATAAGCCTAACCCTGGAGATACCATCAGATCCAAGGGGATGGTGGCTGGTGCTTCTCACATCCCCCTCACAGGAGGTGGATATACATGGCCCCATGTGCTCTCAGCTCATGACAATTGAAAGTGAGGACACAGGCTGGATTTCTCCCTGCCCACACCTGGGCCCCGTGGCCACCACATATGGCAGCAGCATGTGTACCTAATGGTTCTGAGCATACTAGATTCTCCTGAGCTGAAGGAGACCCTCTCAGGGAGCCACAGCCTTCCCAATTGCAGGTCCTTCTGAGGTCCAGTGCTGGATGTAACCCTGTAGAGCATGAAGCAACAGAATGGAGAAGACACACTCCATTTTTCCAAAGCAGAATAGGTTGTGAGGACCTCACCAGGTGTGTGCAGAGCTGGAGGAGAGTTAGGGGAGCTGTCATTCCAGGGTGAGAGCAAAGCTCAATACTTGGTCATTCTTGCCCGATATGAGCTGTTGGACACAGTGACCACTACTCATGTTTCTTTGTGTGTAACCATGGAGTTAACACTAATACCTCCAAACTAGTATTTGCTTCATATACAAAGTAAATAGGGATAATGAGCAATAGATTCAATACGGAAATAATGAAAGAATTAATTGTGATTTCCTGAATGCTGTTCTGTCAACCATACTGCCCATGACATTCTCATCTGCTCTCAGTGCTGCTCTACCTGGGCCTCCACCCACAGCTGCTATATAGCAGGAGGACATGCAAATAAGGCCACCCTTTGCTCATTAAAATCTGCCCACACTGACCCTGCAGGTCTGCACAGGAGCCCAATCCTGGACTATGATCTTATCCCACCCAGTGATGAGGATTCAACACAGATTGCTCACCATGGACTGTGGGCTCAGCTGGGTATTCTTTTTGGCTGTTTTCAAATGGGATTCATGGAGAACAGAGATCATTTGGGTGTGAGTGGAGAGGAATGAGAGAACGAGTTGATGAGTGAGAGCGTCCTAACCAGACTGCCTCTGTTTGGAGGTGTACCAGGGTCCAGCCCTAGCAGGAGCTGCAGGGTCCTTTGTTGAGTGGGGTGAGGTCAGCGAGGTGGAGAACAAAGCAACACAGACTCTGTGATCTGAGGCTAAGTTCTAATCTTATTCACTCAAGTAAGTATTTTTTATGCATGAGAAGTTGGCAGTCCCAAATACTTTTGTGGTCACAGAACAGGGAAAAGACATAAGGAATCAGAATGTCCCCATGACCTATCTTTAGATCAAAAGTAAGATATTTTAATCAGTTTTAGTAATTGCTTGTTGTTCTGCTTTTACTTCTTGTTTAACATTACCCAGAACCCTATAATGATTATCTATCTTAATGTCATTATTAAAGTGCAACTATCATGTGGTTACAAGTGCCAGACAGCTTAACCTAATATATATCTGTGATATTATGAGAACCTAAGTTAACATTTAGGAATTTCTATATATATTATACTTACTCCTTTTGCCCAGTAAACATTAACCTGTCCTGTCCAAGAAACACTTTCTGTGCAGCTTAATATACATCAAGGTCTTCTAAATTTAAGCATTATATGAAAGGGTATTCTAAATACATATGTATGTCTTCCATTATACCTAACAACATGCCATCCATTTTTATCTATTAACTGTAGGAGTTAATGGGGGGCCTAAATCTAATGGACCATTCGCAGGCACTCAAGAGGGGAACCAAGGCTTTTCATTAATCAAATTAGCATTCCCAAATGGTGTCTGAATAGTTGGGACAATTATTCTACTCTGAATTATTTTGTTGTTTGAGTCTTTACTGGGAACTAAGGTAGGAGCAACTTGTTCTTTTGCTTTAGGTCATCTGGGAGTAGTTACCATCTAGTGCGCATTAAATATTAGCTGTTGATAATATTCATAACTTTCTTTATATGTCATGCTCTGATTTTACCAGAAATAGAACTTCTTTGGGTTATTCCCAGTATGATTAGATGTTTCATTTTTGTGTTCTATATCTCCTAAAACTCTAGGATTCTGAGAGTTCCAACATATCATAGTACTTTCCAAATTTATGTGAATCACAAGGAAAAGAAACAGCAGGAAACTTCGGTACCAATTCCTACGTTCAATTGTGAACATCTTTATTGCTCAGTGGAATCCTTGTCGAGCACTGAGGGGAAGTGAAGAGGGTGGAACAGTTCGGATTTGCAGAAGACTGAAGGAGCCTTGACTCGAGGATTGCTGAGCCTAGGGCATGCTCCAGGCTAACCCTGTGGACACAAAGGCTACCTATTCTGTTTTGCCTGCCCACTCTGGGCCTTTATTTCCTTCCCAGGTTTCAGTTATGGGGATTGATGGAAACCCTCTTTGCCAAACAGAACAGCTCAGCTAGCCTGTGCCCTCAAGGGACATCTCTTCACACACTCTTTCCTGGTTATTCCTTCCTGTCCAGTCCCCCTCCTAGGCAGAGATGTTTTACAACTTCTGGGAGTCACGCTACGACTTCTTCCCAGGCATACTACTAGTACTCATCTTCTTCTACCTCTGTTTCTTTCATTCTCTAGCTCTCATACACCACCTATCCTATTGCTACCTGTAGACCTGGTTAACCCTCAAGTCTGGGACACCTCCAAGGCATTCATCACCTCCCACCACAAACCAGTACTTATCCAACTGAAACCTCACCCTGTTTCCTTCACATCCTCAGTTTCCTGTTTCCCATACCTACTGGGAAGGACTTAAACCCATCATAGGACTGTTACTCAGGAACTCCTCATCCCTACTGACTCCCACCCCATAATAACTCCACATTGCCTGTGTGTAAACCCTCAGGAGCGTATCATTTGGTCCAGGCGGTAGTTATTCCCATCCATCCAGTAGTTCCTAAATCTTACACTTTTTTCTCTGCCTTCCCCTTCTACCACTCACTTCACAGTACTGAATCTCAAAGATGTGTTCTTTCAGTTCCTCTTCACTCTGACTCCTGTTACCTCTTTGCCTTCATATGGGAGGATCCTACACCCTTTAAGTCTCAACAGCTGACATGGAAAATTTCCAGGCAAGAACTGTCAGATTGACTTCACCCAGTGCCGAGGTCCAGGCTTAGCAGGGGTCACAGCATGGCTTGGTGAGGGGAAGGTGTCGGCGACTAGAATAAAGGGACACAGACTTGAAGAACTGTGGCTTAGTTGTAACTTTACTGTTTTATGGCTTAGTTCTAAATAAGTTTGACATCTAAGTTTCTACTTTACTGTTTCACACGCAATTTAACTATTTTCATTCACCTTGAGTACAATCTCTTGAGCTTACATGAAAGGGAAAATGTTGCAAGCTCTAAGTGAAACTAACAAGCATAATTCTACTCAAAATAAGATACCTTCTCTTATTCCTCTAAGAGAAACCTCACCAAAACCTTTAATTGGTTCTGGTTTTTGTTTTACTAGGAACAATAAGAGCAGAGACCTTTCTCATAAGTTATATAGGTTTTGGCACGTCATGGTTTAAAGTTGAGTCAAGAATAATGAACAGCCATATCAATCAAGGACACTTGGCATCTCTCTCAAACAGAGCACAGTGCCCTTTGATCTATCTATTGTATATGAATTGGAACTACTTTTTGTTAATTAGTTACACAGCCTCTAAGAAAAGCAATTCTATGCTCATTTCAGCAGCACATATACTAAAATTGGAACAGTACAGCGAAGATTAGCCTGGCCCCTGAGCAAGGACGACACACAAATTCATGAAGGGTTTCATATTTTTTACAAAGGGCAGAATTACCCTAATGGAGTAGCCAACTAGAGGAGAAAGCAAGTCAAGTTAAAAGCCAAAAATAAGTCAAAATGACTGGGAATGCAAATCATATCTCAATAACAACCCTGAATGTTAATGGTATAAACTCAGCAATCAAAAGACATAGACTAGCAGATTGGATTAAAAATACATGCCCAATAATATGCATTCTTCAAGAGAGTTATCTCATCAAAAAGGACAACCACAGACTGAAGGTGAAAGGATGGGAAAAAATATACCATGCCCAGGGACTCAGTCAAAAAGCAGGAATCTCCATTCTCATTTCATATAAAGCAGACTTCAAGCCAAAGATGGTCAGAAGGGATAAAGATGATCATTTCATACTGCTTAAGGGAAGCATAAATCAGCAAGACATAACAATCATAAATATTTTTGCTCCAAAAAATAGCGCACCCATATATGTTAAACAAATACTTCTCAATTCCAGGAATGTAATAGACCACAATGCAATAATACTAAGTGACTTTAATACACCTCTCTCACTATTAGACAGATCTCCCAAACAAAAATTGAACAAAGAAACCATAGATCTCAATGTTAGGTAGAATTGGGCAGCTGCAGGGGGAGAGAGTACAGTCACCTAGCAACACACTGTGCCAGAAGTGACCAATGAGGCAGACTTGCTGATCCTGACGTCCACCAGGTGTCCATCTTTTCCTGAGCAGGACTCTTGACCCCTTTCCTCTGTATAAAAACCTGAGCAGTCAAAGCCACATGGATTTCTTCTGGCTCTCCAACCCTGACTTTCACCCTGGGAGGCTGGAGATTTCACCTGGGATGCAGATTCCAATAAATCTCAAGCCACTACTTTTGTCTGACTCTGGTGAACCCGCCTGGTGAGCTTTATTGGCCACCTGCTGCCCTTTCGCGAGCTTTACATTTGGTGCCGAAACACAGGAGAGAGTTCGGACTTCTACTGAGGTCCACTCTCTCCTCCAAAAGGACCAGAACTGGGTAAATGGCCTTTTCTAGTTTCCCAGTCATTCTCCCATCACCAGTCTGTCCGTAAGTCCCACACACCACAGACCCCTGCCATTTGGGCACAGAAGCCTGGGAGAGGTCCCAGACTCTGCTAGCCCCCCGTTTTCTCCATTCTGGGCCCCTGTGGACCAGGAGATGTCCTGATCCACGGCTGGTCCACTCCGTTTTTCGGGTGAACTCAGCTGGAGGAGGATGCCCATCCTACCCTGTTCACTCCTGGAGTAAGGGTCGAGGACTAGAAAATGCTCTGCTCCTGCCCTTCAGCTTCTGCTGAAAACCGCAGCAACTGGGTAACCTTTTGTTCATCGCTACTGTAATTTCACTAAACAGAAACGTGGAGGTTGATTTTATTGCAATCTGTGTCCCGCCATCCCACCTCTCCTTTTTCTGTCTGCTTCCCTGCCTAAATCCTCCCTGCTTTCCTTTCTTTCATAATTTCAGACACACCAGAAATGTTCTCTGCTCCCACACCTCGGCTTCCTCAGAAACCGCCGGCATTGGCTGAAACTGCATGTTCATCAACTGTATGCCTGCCTCTTCTCCCTGCCACTTCCCTCTGCCGCCATAGCTGTGGACCAGTGCATGGCTCCATCTCTCCACCCGCTCTGCTAACCTGTGCCAGACTAGCTATTGTCTGCCAAAGCTGAGGCAGCCGCACATCCAGCGCTGTGGAGAAGCACTCTCCCTCCTGTGCGCTACTTTTTGCTCCCCAGATCCACAAAGGTGCAGTGATAGAGCCACCGCTTCTCCATGCCCCTGCCAAGCCCCGCCCATGGGGCCCAGCCCTCCAGCACTCTCCTGCAAGCTTCTACTCCTCCACTGTCCCTTTAGCCTTGAATCACCACTGCCTAATTCCAGATATGCTTTCTTAATTCCTCACTCACTTTCATCTTTCTCTACTGACAACTTATATTAAGTGATGGAAATTACCCAAAATCCAGATAGAAATCCAGTGTTATTCTTTAACTGCCCACAACCCCTATCTAAAATCTGGTAAAAAAGGCCTTTAAATTACAATGTCTGAGAGGCAGGCTTATTTACAGAAAAAGGTAACACTCCAGTCCAGTCCCTGGTAGTTAACCTGTGACCTGCTGCTCTAGCAAGAACTCCAAAGGAGGACCAGCTGTCCTCTCTGCCATGGACAAGCCATGACCCCAACCAAGTCCTCTCCACAAGCAAACAAGCAGGACACACTGGAAGAGTGACTACCCTATGACTGGTCCCTCCCTAGCACCTCTACGAAGGGGTGTGACCAGGGTGGTCCCTTCCCCTCAACTGCTGGGATTCAATGAAGACTGAAGAAGCCTGGACTCCAAGATTGCTGAGCTCAGGGCATGCTCCAGGGTAACCTTATGGACACAGGAGGTACCTATTCTGTTTTGTCTGCTCACTGTGGTCCTTTATTTCCTTCCCAGGTTTAGGTTATGGGAATTGATGGAAACCCTCCATGCCAAACAGAACAGCTAAGTTAGCCTGTACCCTGGAAGGACATTCTTTCGCACACCCTTTCCTGGTTATTCCTTACTGTCCAGTCCCCCTCCTAGGCAGAGATGTTTTCCAACATCTGGGAGCCACCCTATAATTTTTCCCAAGCTTATTACTACTCACCTTCTTCTACCTCGGTTTCTTACATTCTCTAGCTCTCCCACACCATCTTTCGTACTGTTACCCCCAGACCTGGTTGACCCCCAAGTCTGGGAAATCTCCAAGCCAGTTGTCACCTCCCACTACAAGCCAGTCCTTCTCTAACTGAAATCTCATGCTAAGTTTCCTTCATGTCTTCAGTTTCCAGGGAGGACTTAAACCCATCATAGGTCAGTTACTCAGGTTCACCTCATCCCTACTGATCCCCCCCTGTAATACTCCTACATTGCCTGTATGTAAACCCTCAGGAGCCTATTGCTTGGTCCAGGACTTCTACCTAATTAATGAGACAGTCATTCCCATCCACCCAGTGATTTCAAACCCTTACACTCTCTTCTCTCACATCCCCCCTTCAACCACTCACTTCACAGTCCTAGATCTCAAAGATACATTCTTTACAGTTCCTCTTCACCCCGACTCCTATTACCTCTTTGCCTTCACATGGGAGGATCCTACGTCCTCTAGGTCTTGAGAGCTGACAATGAACAGTTTTTCCAAAGGAAAACTGGCAGATTGATTTCACCCATATGCTCACACACAGAAAGCTCCCTTACTTTCTTACTTACCTTGGTTGATACTTTTTCAGGCTGAATTGAAACCTTTCCTACCCCCAGAGAAACTGCTGACATCGCCTGCTGTCCTCATTGAGCAGATTATCGCCAGATTCAGACCTCCTGCATCCATTCAGTCAGATGAGAGTCCAGCCTTCACCTCTCAGACTGTTCAACGAGTCTCCAGAAGCTTCAACATCAACTGAAGACTCCATATCACCAACCCCAATCCTTGATGGTAAAGTTTACACAGGGACAACAACCAAATCTTCCTGTGGCTTCACTTAGAATCTAAAAGGTTATATTCAGGTGGTTCTTCAGGCTCATCTAACCATCCAGGAGCAGGAAAAGGAGATCCAATGCCAGATCAAGGCAGCTACTCACCCTAATGCTAATCCTTTCTCAGGTCTTACTCTGATACATCAAGGTCTTTGACTTCTCAATCTCTCCAGAGTTAATAACATGTCAGTTTGTTTTCTTTGTGCAGGTTTGGACAGGACCCCCCTACCAGCTATTCCTATGAGTACCCCCCTTAATACTTTCTCAAAGGCTCAAAGGACCCCTATTCACCTTTGGAGAGAATTCCCCTTATTACAATTCCTCAGGGAACTCTGCTTACTGTTACACTTCCTCTAACTCATTACATTGCAACCTAACTGTACAGGTCTTTTCCTCATGTTTGCTCCTCCAGGATTCTTTTTCTGGTGTAATGGTACCCTGACAAAAAAATTAGATCCCAATATGCCCTTCGCTTTCTGTGTGCCTTCCTCTTTAGTTCCTCAATTGATTCTATGTAGTGAAGTTGAATTAATCTGGCCTGTTCAAAACCCTGGCATCCCTACAGAGACAACTAACATATGTCGCCCAAGTTTCCTTTCAGAACTGCTGAGCACTAGATCTTCTGACAGCGAACAAAGGAAAAACATGCCTATTCCTAGAGAATACTACTAGTGCATCAACCAAACCAGACAGAGAAACTGGATTCATTGAGAAAACTCTCCTGAATCTGAATTTGCCCAGAGTTGAATGAGTGAGGTTGCCAGAATGTCATACAACCAAATGCACCTGCACCCCTACAGCTGCCTCCCCACTGACCCAGAACCCGAAATCTTTTTTTCCCATGATGCCCCCAACCATGCAGGAAGTAGCCAGACAGACTCCGCTGCCCTATATCACTGAAAAGGTCAGAATGTCAGGTAGAATTGGGAGGCTGCAGGGGGAGGAGGCAAGGTCACCTAGCCACACACTGTGCCAAAAGTGACCAATGAAGCAGACCTGCTGACCCTGACGTCCACCGTGGGTCCACCTTTTCCTGGGCAGGACTCTTAACCCCTTTACTCTGTATAAAAACCCTGAGCAGCTGAAGCCATTTGTGATTTCTTCTGATTCTCCCACCCGGACGTTCAACCCAGGGGGCTGGAGATTTCACCTGGGACACGGACTCCAATAAATCTCAAGCCAATACTTTTGTCTGACTCTGGTGAACCCGCCTGGCGAGCTTCCTTGTTTTGGCCACCCGCCGCCTTGGCAAGCTTTACTGGCTGCCCTTTCCCAATCTTTACATATTATTTGAGCATTTTCATCAGATATAATGTGAGTATTTGATTTATTTTTACATGTTCATATTTACATAAACAAAAATTTTAGCAGAATCATTGCTTCCTGCCTGTATTTTGCCTGTGCAATCTCCCACCAAGGAGGTAACTTATTAAATTATTATATTTTTTTCTTTATACCCAATTCAAATGCAATGGTTCTCCTTTGCTGCGTGTCTCTGCTGTCCCTATATATACCAACTATTAATCACGTATTGTACAATGATTTATGCATTAGAGAAAAATAATGATATTGCATCTGATAAACATAGAATATTCCCAATTTTAAACTTGTCCCCATTGTTTAGCTTCTGTCTCCTTTGCCTGATTTATACCTCAGTACTTCCTCTGGGGGCCCAGTTCAGCTCCTTCCTAAGCCCTATGTGATGCTGAGATCACTTTCCCTATATATGACTCCTCTCACAGGCAGAGAGTCTCTATCTGATTGCTTACGCATGCATTTGTGGCTAAATATTTACACTTAGTTATGTAAATCAGATTTGGGTGTTTGACACCTAATGTATGTTGAATGGTATAAATTATCTGTGATGTATTGTATACTGTTGTCTTTCTCAGGTGATGGTGTGATCAACATTATTAAGAATGTCAACCTCTCTCTCCAGCGGACACACAGCTGGAGATTCCAGTTAATTCTCATAGTTACACTGAAACCTAGTTCTTGTGAGGCAGAGGACAGCACCTGACACATGTGTACAAGGAGCCATGATGGACCCAGGCTGTGCACACCATATGTCCATCACCTGTCCCTCCTTGGTGTTTGGAAACCCCCAGCTTCTCTGCTCCAGTCACTGTGAAGCACAGCCTGGCTGTGGCCACAGGTGCACTCTGAGCTGCAGAGCACCAGGACAAGATCCTCTCTGCACTTGGTCCTCAACACCCACCTGCATTCTCACACTCCATGCATTTTCTCATCTCCATGGGCCACTGGTCCTCTGTATTTCCAGGAGCCTGATGCAGTAGCTTCCCCATGTAAGTGCTGGTGTGTTGATGGTCTCCCTCTACCTGACTTAGGTCAGCTAGGTCCGTGTGCTCCAGGTCCATCCCCATGAACAAGCAGGACAGGATGCCATTCTTTTTGGCTAAGGTACATTCCTCCTCTGTGGACAACATAATTTCCACATCTCCACTAAGGAACAAAGTGGTGATCATGAGAAGATCGTCAACACTCCTGGGAGCTGAGTTAAGGACAGGCCCCTTGGACACCACATCTACCTGCTGTGTACACTGCAGAGGTCAAGAATCCAAGGTTGTCCCACACTATCTCTCCATTGGGCTCAGTCCATCATGCAGAATTTGGGGCCTTCTGCCTGCTACCGTCCAAGCTGGTCCTGAATCTGGAGGACCTACAGTGCTGGGTTCTTAGCGGCCCTTGCTCCCAGGCTCCACTAGTCATTACCACAGGGGACTCTGTGTAGTTGCCACACCTGAAACAAAGCTCTGCCTTAAACCCAGGAAACCTTCTAAAATCTAGAGAGAGAAAGTCCTACCTCCACACTCTGTCACCCTGTGTCCCTGCTGAATTTACCCCATGGTAAAACAGGTTTTGTGTTGTTGTGAGGATCCAAGCACCCAAATCACAGCTGGCACAGAGAAAATATTTACCCAGAGCTGGGTTTAGATGTTTACTGTGAAATCCTCAGGCCCAGCAGCAGTGTGTGCAGAGTCCAGTCAGTGTTGCTGTGAGCAGCTCCTGAGGCTGCTGCTTTACAATGAGAGAGCTGGATTGCAGTGCATTTTCCAGACCAGAGATGCCAACATCAATGTGCTGCTCCTGACCAGGGCCTTCCTGAGGCTGCAGAACCACATGGCAGGAAGGCAGGAGGCAAACGGGACAGATAGGGTTGAAACCCCTGAGTGGGACTGGGTCACACTTGGGTCTCAGCATGCCAGGAAGTCCCTCTATGGACACTAGGAAAATCCAGGTGGCCTGGCTCTGGGTTTCAGTTGTTCTCTCCATTCAGGGACGAGGTGGCCATGCTGAGGGACACAGTGATAACACATCATGGGCGGGTGGCTGTGCTTCCAGGAGGATCCCAAGACAGTTGTTTCAGCAAGAGATCCTGCTTCCCCAGATCTGCAATGCAATCCTGCAATCCTGAAGGAAGAATCAGCACTGTGCATGACGCCAAGGTATGCTGGAAGCTCAAGAAGGAACTCAGCCCACTGGAATCATGGTGGTTGTGGTCTCTTAGTGCCCAGGAGGGAACATGGAGAGGCCACTTCCTAGTTCCCTGATGAAAACTGGTGCCCCACTATCCCTTCTCAATGGATTTCCCTTCTACATTCCTGACCCTGCAAAGGGTGTGCCCTTGCAAATTCCTGAGAGGTCCTTGAGGCATAAGTCCTATTGTCTGGGTAGGGTGCATAGCATCTCTTACGTCTGTAATCTCTTCCAAGACCCAAATATCCTTGTCCCCATTTTACATGTAAATGTTTAACTCCTCTCCAAGTTTTTCAAATCTTTCATCTCTATATTCTGCTCCTGATTATTACCATAAACCTGGCTAATAACAAAGAACAGTCTATGCCACCCTCTGAAGACTGTGCTGCCTTGAACCTTCCACCACCAGATTAACTACTTCATTACCTTTAATTCAGCCTCCCAGGAGTCCTGAGGTATGGGGAAGTGTAGACACACTCTTTGCTGGAACACACCATGAATCACATCTATTCCAAATACAAGGGTGTCCTCATTTCCCTTGGAATCCTCAAGAGCATAGCATCCATTCCTGGCAGCCATCTGGTTCTCTGAATTCCTACCACAATAGTCCATGAAGCCCTGTTTACACCTGGTGAGTCTTCTCCATCCTGCATCCTCAGGCTTTCCCACATTCTTTACTAAAACCAGTTCCTACAGCTTTTGAATCCCATAGATAAGCTTGTCATAGATGGACTCCTCTCCTGGTACTAAAGATGACTGAGACATTCATCTTTCCTTCCCTGTGAGGAAACACCTGACACATCAATGCAGGGGAGGCAAATTTGTTCTGGATCCACATTGTAGAAGATCAGTCTGTTGCTGGCTGAGTCCACTGCTCTGAACCTGAGGGCGGGCAGTCCATTCTGGTGGAAGGACTTCAATGGAAAGATGGTGCTCACCTCATGGTGTCCTCCAAGCACAGGGGAAGTGATGAGGGGAACAGGGAAGAGGGAATTCTCCAGGGCACTCCCAGTGACTCCCCTCCTCAACCACTGCTCACCTGCATAAATCACCACCCTATGGTCCACCCGCTAGTGTCACTTACAGGTTACAGATCTCATGAGTAAATCTTCCCACATCTGACCCTTCCTGGAAAACACAGGAGCTTGGGTACAGTCCATCTGCAACCTGCATCAGAGAGATGAGAAGAGCAGAGGAATGGACCAGGATGAGGAAGGAGGGGAGGGAAGGGGAAGTCATGGTTACTGATGGGAGCAAATTGCATTCCAGGCTTGTATGACCACATCAAAATGAGTGCAATGTTGTCATATCTATGATGAATTAAGGATACATTAAGAAATATCTTTTGAATATTCAGGGTCTTTTTCAATATAAAATATGTAGTAAATAGTTTTTCTAATTCTGTAAATAAGGCTGTTGGGGTTTTAATAGGAAGGGATCTGAAACCATAGCTCTATCTGGGAGTTAAAACCGATTCACAGTTTAAATATTTCTATAGCATGGATGCTGGGTTTCCTTCAATTGCCTTGCTGTTTTTACAGGATGTTTTATAGTTTTCAATATCTCTCTTTAATCAGATTGACTATGTACCAAATACTTAGAGTTATATATAGTTTTTACTCACAATGATGTTGTTTGCCTTGCTCTTTTTTATGCTATTCCCTCATGGCAGGAAGGCCTCTGGAGTGTGACAGGCTCACCAGGCTTTGGAAGTTGTGTCTCCTTATCCCCCCTGCCCGTGGCAGCCCTTCCCTCCTGTCAGTTCCCAACACCATGGTGCATGTTCACCTGTCATTCTGTCTCATTGACTGCTTCTCCTTCTACCATGTCCTGCAGGAAGGAAGCCTGATTATTATTTACATTCCTCTCTAAATGGATTTGGATACTGTTTTGTCACCTTTTGCATTTCTGTGACCAACATATCTGACAAGAACAATGTAAAGAGCAAACATTTATTTGGGCTTCCAAATTCGGAGATTTCAGTCCACAGGCAGTAGACTCCATGGCTCTGGAGTACATGGTAGAAGAAAACTGCTCAGCATATGGTAACAGCTGAGAGATACAGAGAGACTGAGAAAGAGGGACAGAGAGAGAGAGAGACAGACAGGGAGAGAGAGAGAGAGAGAGAGAGAGAGAGAGAAAGAGAGAGAGAGAGAGAACAAGCTCTGCTCACCAGGGATATAATAAAAATCCAGAGGCACACCCCAGTGACCTACCTACAACACACACACCCACTCCACATTTGGTTGCCACCCATATAAAGCATCTCAGTACATGAATCCACTGAGTAGATTCCAATGCTCATCAGCTAACCATTCCACCTCAAAACTTATTGTCACTCTTGGGCTCTTGGGAACACACAATTTCTAAACTTTAGAATTTTTTCCCGGGCCTCAAGTTTTATACTCATCACAAGTTAAAATATTCACTGATTCAATATTCAGGAGTCACCAACATTCTTAGCAGTTCAGGTGTTACCTAAAAGTCCAGGTACAAAACCTTCTGAGTCTCAAGGGAAACTCCTAACTATGGGAGTAAATTTAGAACCAGTGACATGTACCTAATATATAAAGGCACAGACTGAACATTTCCAATTCACAGGTTAGAAAGGAGGCATAGGGTGAAGGGATGGGACCAAATCTAGACCAAAATCTGGCTGCTCATGCAGTCCTGAAGCTCCACGTTCAGCACCTGGGCCCATGGCATCTGCTGAGTAACCCGAAAGGCTGGTGTTGCTCAACTCCAATGGCCTCGATGGCTCATGTCCTCCCTCATGGCTTGTCTCTGCTTGATTCATGCCACTTTCCTTGGCATAAATTCCAAGTTTCTGGCATCTCTTAGCTTGGAATTTGCCCCTGGACTTTCATCACTTTTCTCACATCTTCGTGCATCATCCTCTCAGGTCAGCCTGTAGGGACTGTCACCCTGAAATTGTTGCCCTTCCCCACCTTCCCTGAAATCTTTATTAAGACCTCCCCCTACCCAAGGAGGGGAGGATGGGAGCTAAGCAGTGAGTCCCCATCTCCTCACAGCACAGGGAGGAGGCAGCAAAGGGAAAGCGGTAGTGAGAGAGCTTTATTACAAGTTTATACCTGGATTTGAGAAGCCGAGGAGAACCAGAGCAACAGGTTTGTTTCTCAGTAGTTTGAGTAACATGAGGCTTGGCTCTGAAGAGATTATAGTACATAGAGTCTAGTGGCATCTCTTAACGTGGTACTGATCACTGGACCCAGGAGAAGTGACAGGTTGACTTCAATTATCTATACCTGGAAATTCACCCAACCCAGGACTCTTAAGAGATAGAACCTCACAAAGTAGTCCCTCCATTAAGAGAAGTGAGCACTATCCCAATAGATTGGTAGGCACACATACAGAGTAAAAAAGCAAGGGAACAAGCCATCTCCAAAAGTTTATGATATTGCAACTACTGAATTCATCCACACCACAGTGGAGAAAATGTGAGAGAACATATTTTAAAAATTCATACTTAAACTTTTCTATGAGCTGAAAGATGATGTAAGCATTGTAATCAGAGAGAAAATACAGGACATGAAAGATCACTTCAATAAAGTAGATTCTGAAAAATAACAAAACTGAAATCTTTGAATTGAAATAATCAATAAACCTAATTAAGAATTCAGTGGAAAGCATGACCAACAGATTATACCCCTTCAAAGATAAGATCTTTCAGGACTTAAAGGGAAAGCATACGGTCTTGGAATTAAAGGCAATGATAAAGTATAGATGCTAAGAGACCATGAACAGAATCTGGAGAGCATCAAGGAGCTAAATTTATGAATCAATGGCTGTACAGTACAAGCTAAAAGGAGGCACAATCTTCTCAATGAAATAATATCATAAAAATTTCCAGTTCTTAAGCATGATATGGAAAACAGATGAAAGAGGCATGTAGAATTCCAAATATACAAAATCACAGTAGATCCACTCCAAGGCACATTATAATGGAAATGCTTAACCTACAGAATTAGGATAGAATTTTAAATGCTGCAAGAGAAAAAAAGACTACTCACATTTAGAGGTAAACCCGTCCGGACATCAAGGGATGTCTCAACCTGGACCCTAAGTGCCAGGAAGGCTTGGAATGATATATACCAAGCATGGAAGGAAAATGGGCACCAAACAAGATTACTATGTCGAGCAAAAGTAGCTAAAGTATTAAGATGAAATTAAAATCTTTCATGATAAACAGAAGTGAAAAGAATTCAAAATTAGAAAGGGGGATTCAAGATGGTGGGCTAGAGGAAGGCTGCATTCCTACTTGCTCTGTGGATTCCTACTTGCTTGGGATTCAAACAGCAGGAATATGGCTCTCAACGAGATTTTATATTCAAACCACATATAAGGGGTCCCCAGTTACCACTCCGGAACCAACTCTGCCAGGCTGGGCTTGGCCCAGCTTGGGGCAGCTACCACCCGGGAGCACCAGACCCAGCAGCTGCTTCGGAGTCACTGACCAGGCCTGGGCGCCAGCCAGCAAGTGAGTGCAGGTCCCCAGCAGCAGCTTCAGAGACACTGACCAGGCTCCAGCATCAGCCAGCAAGTGAGTGAGGGTCCCCAAGTGAGTGCAGGGCCCCAGCAGTGGCTTTGGAGTCACTGACCAGGCTCTAGCGCCAGCCCGCAAGTGAGCCCAGGACTCCAGTAGCCACTGGGAAATCACCATCCCTAGGTCAGGTTCAGACCTGAACCCAGGGCAGCCTCAGCTGTGAACACATACCCACCAAGCCATCTGGCCGCCATATCCAGCTCCAAACCCAGTCCTGCACCCTGATCCTGGTCTAGTCTCAGGCCGGCACCCATGCTGTCACAGACCATCTAACAACAGCAGGTTATCTTAGCCCACAAACATTGATTATCCCTGACTTGGAGGCAGTGGGCCATCATCCTTCTTGGAACACAGCATTACCAAGCGCCTGACAGGCATCAGACTACTGATCAACAGGAGGTTTGAATAGTACAATATAATTTTACAGCAGAACATTCTTCCTCTTTTTTTTTGTCTAAATAGTAATATTATGATTATTCCTAATATACCTACTACATTCCCACTTCTGTCCTATTAATACACTTATCATTCTATCATGCTCTAATATAGCAGTGTCCTTGGAGATCCATTCCCTTTTCTCATGCTAAAAACTTATTTCCTTTAATTCCGCTCTCACTGTTCCTATGACATAGTAACTCTATAGATTCACTTCCTACCTCATTAACCTTATATTCTAAACCACTCAGCATTTTCTTTTTCCACTATTTGAAAGTGAGGTCCTTATTGTAAACCGATCGATTTTGCAGTAGATAATTTACACTCATTTCTGTGTACTATAATGCAGTTAATATCTTACTGGCTTAAGGACACATATTGTTTGTATTGGGTACTGCAAATAATAATCTCTTCAAAGTGAGGTATAGGAAATCTGCAGGGACACTATAAGTCTTTACAGGGAAACTGCAATCCATCTGAATTGCACTACTAGGGGGGATGATACATGAGCAACATGAGAAACATGGGAAGAAAATGTCCCAAACGAACCTAGAGGATATATCAAGAGAACCCAAAGACAGCATGGTAGAAGGAATGACAGAAAGGGAGTTCAGAATGTTCATAATTAAAATGATCTGAGAAGAGAATGATGTGATGAGAGAGCAGATTCAGGCTATGAATAATCAGCTAATAGAGCAATTGCAGGAAGCAAAATATCATTTCAATAAAGAGATAGAAGTTCTAAGAAAAAAAAACAAACAAACAGAAATCCTTGAAGGAAACAAGGAAATGAAGTAAAAAATAAACCAAGTTAAAAACTCAGTATAAAGCATAATCAACAGAAACAATCACCTGGAAGACAGAACCTCAGACGATGAAGACAAAATATTTAATCTTGAAAACGAACTTGAACAAATAGAGAAGATGGTTAGGAACCATGAACGAAAACTCCAAGAAATATGGGACATCAAGAAAAGACCAAATTTAAGAGTTATGGGGATTGAGGAAGGCACAGAGATAGAAACCAAGGGAATGAATAATCTGTTCAATGAAATAATATCAGAAAATTTCCCAAAAATGATAAATGAGATTGAAAATCAATTACAAGAGGCCTACAGGACACCAAACGCACAGAATTACAACAGATCCACACCAAGGCACATTATAATGAAAATACCTAACATACAAAACAAAGATAGAATTTTAAAAGCAGCAAGAGAAAAGCATCAGATTACCTACAGGGGGAAACCAATATGGATATCAGCAGAATTCTCAGCCCAGACCCTAAAAGCAAGAAGGGCCGGGAACAACATATTTCAAGCTCTGAAAGAAAACGGATGCCACCCAAGAATCTTCTACCCAGCAAAACTTACCTTCAGATTTGATGATGAAATAAAATCCTTCCATGATAAACAAAAGATTAAAGAATTCACAAAGAGAAAGCCTGCCCTACAGAACATTCTCAACAAAATATTTGAAGAGGAAGAAATGAAAAATAACAATCTCAGTCATCATGGGGAGGAATTACCATAAAGAAAGAGTCAATCAAAGGAGAAACAAAGTTAAGTTAAATGCCCCAAAAAAACTAAAATGACAGGAAATACAAGTCATATCTCAATAATAACCCTGAATGTAAATGGCTTAAACTCATTGATCAAAAGACATAGACTGGCAGATTTGATTAAAAAGAAGACTCAACAATATGCTGCCTTTCTAAGACTCATCTCATAGAAAAACATGCCCACAGACTAAAGGTGAAAGATTGGGAAAAAGCATACCATACATATGGACTGAGTAAAAAAGCAGAGGTTTCCAACCTCATTTCAGATAAAGCAGACTTCAAGCCAAAGTTAGTCAGAAGGGATAAAGAAGGGCATTTCATACACCTTAAAGGAAGCATAAATCAGCAAGACATAACAATAAGAAATATTTATGCACCAAACAATGGCACATCCATGTACATCAATCAGATCCTTCTCAATTTCAGGAACCAAATAGACCAAAACACAATAATACTGGGGGACTTTAACACACCTCTCTCACCATTGGACAGATCCTCCAAGCAAAAATTGAACAAAGAAACCATAGGACTCAATGACACAATCACTAATTTAGACTTAACAGAAATATATAGATTATTTCATCCATCAAAAAGTGAATACCCTTTCTTCTCAGCAGCTCATGGTTCTTTCTCTAAAATGGACCATATGTTATGCCACAAAGCTACTCTTAGCAGAAACATAGAGATAGTACCTTGTATACAAATCAGATCATAACGGAATGAAATTAGATATCAATGATAAAGTTAAAAACAGAAACTACTCCAAGACCTGGAGATTAAATAACATGCTATTGAATGATGCATGGATAACAGAAGACATTATGGGGGAAATTAAAAGATTCTTAGAGGTCAATGAGAACAAAGATACAACATATCAAAATCTCTGGGATATTATGAAAGCAGTGCTAAGAGGAAAATTCATAGCATCGAGTGCATTCAACAAAAGAATGAAAAATCAACAAATCAATGACCTTACAGTACAGAAAAAAGCCCTAGAAAAAGAGGAACAGACCATTACCAAAAGTAGTAGAAGACAGGAAATAATTAAAATCTGAGCTGAAAACAATGAAATTGAAACAAAAGAAACAATTCAAAAAATTGACAAAACAAAAAGTTGGTTCATTGAAAAAACAAACAAAATTGATAAACCCTTAGCCACGCTAATGAAGAGAAGGAGAGAGAAACTCCAAATTACTAAAATTCGTGATGGAAATGGAAATATTACAACAGACACAATTGAAATACAAAACATAATAAGAAGCTATTTTGAAAATTTATTCTCCATCAAAATAGAAAACCTGGAAGACATCAACAGGTTCCTAGAGGCATATGAGCCACACAAACTGAATCTGGAGGACATACACAACTTAAATAGATCAATTTCAAGCAATGAAATAGAGGAAGTCATCAAAAGCCTACCAACAAAGAAAAGTCCAGGACCAGATGGATTCACAGCCGAGTTCTACAAGACCTTCAAAGAAGAGCTCATTCCAATACTCCTCAAAGTATTTCATGAAATAGAGGAGGAGGGAACCCTTCCAAACTCATTCTATGAAGCTAATATCACTCTGATACCAAAACCAGAGAAGGACACATCAAGGAAAGAAAATTTCAGACCCATATCTCTAATGAACATAGACACAAAATTTCTTAACAAAATTTTAGCGAATCACATACAAAAGCATATTAAAAAGATAGTGCACAATGATCAAGTGGGTTTCATCCCGGGGATGCAAGGTTGGTTCAACATCCGGGAATCAATAAATGTAATTCACCACATGAACAGACGTAAAGTCAAGAAACACATGACTATTTCAATAGATGCAGAGAAAGCATTTGTTAAAATACAGCACCCATTCATGCTCAAAACACTAGAAAAAATAGGGATTAGTAGGAACATTCCTTAACATTGTAAAGACTATCTATGCTAAGCCCAGAGCTAGCATCATTCTAAATGGGGAAAAACTGAAAGCATTCCCCCTGAGAACTGGAACAAGGCAGGGATGCCCCCTTTCACCACTACTATTCAACATTGTCCTTGAATCTCTAGTCAGAGCAATTAGACAGACCAAAGAAATTAGAGGAATAGGAAAAGAAAAGCTCAAACTATCCCTATTTGCTGATGACATGATTCTCTATTTAGAAGACCCTAAGAATTCCACCAGAAAACTTCTGCAACTCATAAATGAATTCAGTAAAGTAGCAGGATATAAAATTAATGCTCATAAATCTAATGCATTTTTATTCATAAGTGATGCATCCTCTGAGAGAAAAATTAGAAAAACTACCCCATTCACAATAACATCAAAAAATAAAATTCTTGGGAATCAATCTAACAAAAGAAGGGAAAGACCTGTACATTGAGAACTACAATACACTAAAGAAAGAAATTAATGAATGTCTGTGAGGATGGAAGGATCTCCCATGTTCTTGGATAGGTAGAATTAATATAGTCAAAATGGCCATACTACCAAAAGCATCATACAAATTCAATGCAATTCCTATTAAAATTCCAATGAAGGACCTCATAGAAATAGAGCAAGCAATCATGAAATTCATTTGAAGGAATAAGAGACCAAGAATAGCTAAAACAGTTCTTAACAAGAAGAGCAAAGCAGGGGGTATCACAATACCAGACCTTCAACTATATTACAGAGCAATAGTAACAAAAACAGCATGGAATTGGCACCAAAATAGACAGGTAGATCAATGGTACAGAATAGAGGACACAGAGACAAACCCACATAAATATAGGTATCTCATACTTGACAAAGGAGTCAAAAACATACAGTGAATAAAAGAAATGGTGCTGGAAAAACTGGATATCCATATGCAGCAAAATGAAATTAAACTCATATCTCTCACCCTGTACAAAACTCAACTCAAAGTGGATCAAGGACCTAGAAATCAGACCAGAGACTCTGCACCTTATAGAAGAGAAAATAGGTACAAATCTTCATCATGTTGGCCTAGGACCAGATTTCCTTAACATGACTTCCAAAGGGCAAGAAATAAAAGCACAAATCAATGATTGTTATAGAGTCAAACTAAAAAGCTTTTTCTCAGCAAAGGAAACAATCAGCAATGGGAAGAGAGAGCCTTCAGAGTGGGAGAAAATCTTTGCTACACACACTTCAGATAGAGCAATAATCTCCAGAATCTACAAAGTACTCAAAAATCTTTACACCAAGAACACTAATAACCCAATCAATAAATGGGCCAAGGAAATGAACAGACACTTTACAGAGGAAGATCTACAAGCAATCAACAGATTCATGAAAAAATGTTCAACATCCCTTGTTATAAGAGAAATGCAAATCAAAACCACCTTAAGATTTCATCCTACCCCAATTAGATTGTCTCTTATTAATAATACAGGCAAAAACAGGTGTTGGCGAGGATGTGGGGAAAAGGGTACACTCATACATTGCTGGTGGGAGTGCAAGTTGGTGCAGCCACTCTGGAAAGCAGTGTGGAGATTCCTTAGGAATCTTGGAATGGATCCACCCTTTAACCCAGCTATCCCACTCCTTGGCCTATACCCAAAGGTCTGAAAATCAGATTACTACAGTGATGCAGCCACATCAATGTTCATAGCTGCTCAATTCACAATAGCTAGATTGTGGAACCAACCTAGATGCCCTTCAATAGATGAATGGAAAGAGAAATTGTGGTATATATACACAATCGAGTATTACTCAGCCATCAAGAAGAATAAAATTATGGCATTTGTAGGTAAATGGATGATGTTGGAGATGGTTATGCAAAGTGACATCAGCCAATCCCAAAAATCCAAAGGCCGAATGGCCTCTCTGATAAGTGAATGATGATGCCTAATGCAAGGGGGAAGGATGGCTAGAATGGAGGAATGATGGATAGCATGGAGGGAAGGGAGGTGTTGGATTGGGGTGGAGTGGTAAGAATAATAACAGTATGTGTGACAGACATCATTGCCCTGTGTACCTGTATGAATGCACAGATGGTGTGACTCTTCTTTGTGTACAACCAGAGAAACAATAGCTGTACTCCATTTGTGTTGAATGCATCAGTAAGTAAGTTAAAAAAAAGTTAAAAAAATAAAAAAAAACTCAAAAAAAAAATTAGGAAGCCAGGAGAAACAATAGTGAAATATTTCATGATGAAGAAATGAAAAAATACAAAGGAAAACTGGCATAGTGAGGAAATACACTAGAATATTAGTCAACTAAAGGGAAATCTAGT
The DNA here is from genome assembly GCA_020662805.1 of Glaucomys volans. Classification (NCBI taxonomy): domain Eukaryota; kingdom Metazoa; phylum Chordata; class Mammalia; order Rodentia; family Sciuridae; genus Glaucomys; species Glaucomys volans. Next base: position 10,682 of record JAJEJO010048586.1, on the reverse strand, counting down.
GTGACTTAAAAATTAGAAATAAATAAATCATATAAGGAAAGTAAAATAAATAAATAAATAAATAAGAATGACAGGAAATAAAAATTAACTCTTAATGACAACATTGAATGTAAATCAGCTAAACGCTTCAATCATAATACATAGGTTGGCAGATTAGATTGAAAATCAAAGCCCAATAATACACTAAGCACCAGACCCACCTCATAGGCAAAGACAAACACAGACTGGAGGTGAAAGAATGGGAGAGAATCAAGCTTCCAAATAGGACTTGTAAAGAGCAGGGGAAGCTCTTCTCATAACAGATAGAGTGGACTTGAAACTAAAGTTAAGAAAAAGAGAAAAAGAAGCCCCCTTCATATTGTGATGTCATACATCTTCAGGGTATAATGATCCTAAGTGTTCATGCCACAAGCAGTAGAATATCTTAGGTGCATAAAAATCTCTCAACATAAAGTATCATACAGACCACAATATAATAATGCTGGATGAGTTCATCATGACTCTCTTGCCAGACACAAACTAAGAAACAGGACTCAAAAATACAATCAATACTATGGAACAGACACCTATAGAGTATTTCATACATTGATGATGGAATTAACTTTCCTCTTAGCAGCACATGGAACATGAAATGCTCCAGACCTTGGTCACAGTGGCCAACAGCTCTCTAAACATGGATACATTTTCATGAAGTTTACTCATGACCATATCATGAGTCCAGTTCCTTCATATGAGTCTTGCCAACAAATCACTCTGCATCATGAAAGGAAAGTGAAGCCCTGGCTGCCTGGAGCCCACAGTGCCATGTCTGGCATAGGTGAGGTGGGGAGACTGTTACAAAGTGTGGTGCACTTTCCCCAGGGCAGGAGTTGGGATGATCTGAAAGTGCCTCAATGTTGCTGTGCCTGGATGAACAGCTTTGTAAATCAGGTGATTTGCTAGGACTTGGAAACTTCACCCACAGGCAACAAATGGATTTGCAGTTGGTGGAAACATGGAGACCAGAAAGGACTTACCTGAAACACAGGACCAGGGGGTGGGTGTCTGCAGGTGCAGTGTTTGCAGTGAGCTCATGATCGATACCACAGTGAATAAGGTGAGGAGCCTACATGTCTTATTAGTAGGGTGTGTTCACTCAGGCAGGAGAGAAGGTCCTGAATCCTCATCAGGAGATCAGCACCTACACTTGTCCTCTCAGTGAATCCCCCTGACTAAGGACAGTGTCCTCTGTGTTCTCCAAATGATGGTGCTGTGGGCAGGGCAGTTCTCATTGCAGTGATGCTGCCAAGGAAGAAACCTGGGCCTGCCTTCCTCACCCAGCCTGCCCTGCATGCCCTCCCTGTCTGCTGTCAGCCTGGCTCTGCTGCTCTTGGTGGACTCAGGGACTCTCAGTCCCAGGCTGCAGGTGAGAGCTGCCTCTACTCACAGGACCCTCACCCTGGCCAGCCCCTCCCATGCTGTCCTCTCATGGAGGAGACCAGAGAGCAGTACAGATGAGTGGAAGACATCAGGGAAGATTCCAGCTCACTCCTGTCCACTGGCACTGGCTGAGCAGTCCTGAGGTTAAGCAAGTCAGAGGGTGGAGGGCATGGCAGTGGGCACACAGGAGGAAGACCTTCCCATCACAAGACCCTGGATCACTCCTCCCCTGCCCAGTCTGCAGCCCCCAAACCTCACAGACATGACAGAGAAGAACCAGTCATGACAACAATGTGAGGCTCTTTTCCTGGATGTGCGGAACACCATCCTCAGCCCTTGGCTCTTGTTCAGTCATCATTAGTGCCAGGGTCCAGCCCTAGCCAAGTGTCGTGGTGCTCTCTGGTGAGTGGGTTGGCATTGGTGAGGTGGAGTACAAAGCAACACAGACTCAGTGATCTGAGGCTAAGTTCTGTTCTAACTTTATTTTTTCCATACACCAATTTTATATGTTAGTTCTAGATTTGAGAAGAGTATCTTGAGGCCACACAAAAGGAAACTGATGCAAACTACAAGACAAAAGGCAAAATGTATTAGCAGATTAAATATTAGCAACTCTTCATAATGTTTTTAAGTATTCTTCTATATAATCTTAACTAGTTCTACTTTCTAGATTACTGGGAACATCGTGGAAGAAGCCATTTCTATGAACAACATATAAGTTTACACGATGTGATTAATAACTAGATTAACAGGAACAATAGGGAGTTTCTTTCTCAGCTTTCTCTGGATCATTGAATAACTGAGCTGCTTTAGGCCAATTAGGAGCAGTACACCTCCTACTTTTGCCCAGTAAGCATTAGCCGGTCCTGCCCAAGAAAACTGCTCAGAGCAACTAAGCAAACACCAGTGTTTTATATAATTCAAGTATTCTAAAAGGGGGGGATGAGCTTTCCATGTGCATTTTTCATTATAATACACTTGATGACAACCAGGGTGCATTCTGCCAGTGGGAGATAAAGGGGGTCTAAATCTAAGGGACCAGAAGCTGGTTTCTTAGGAGGATACCATAGTTTTCCATTAACCAAATAAGCATTACCAAATGATGTCTGAATTGTTGGGACTATTTTTCTAGCCTTAAAACTTTGTTTGTGACTTATTTGTCTGGAGTTAAGGTGGGAACAACGTGTTTTTCTGCCCTAGGTCATCTGGGAGTAGTCCCCATCCTCAGTGACATTTAGCATAAGTTGCTGGAAATGAGCATAGCATTATTTCCTAGTTATACTTTTATCACCCCAGAACAAGGGCCTTTCTTGGTTATATCCAGTGTGAATAGCTGTTTGATTCTTGTGTTCTAAATCCCCTAAGAAAGACCCTACAATTCCCAGAAACACAATATAATATTATTCCCAAGCATAGGCAAATAACACAAGACAACAGGAAGCAGCGGCCCCAATTCCCAGGAAGATGAGACCTTGCAAATATCTTTATAACTCAGTGGAATCCTTGCTAAGCACTGAGGGGAATTGAAGAGTGGGCAGCAATCACTCAGGGATCTTCCTTCAGGGCTTGGGTCTGAACGGCCTCCTGCATGCTAGGCAAGTTCCTCCCATTCTGAGATCCCTCCCAGGTCCAGGGGGGAAGGACTGTGGGGAGGCAGTGCTGGGCTCAGGAAGGTGGACTCCTGCTCTGACAGCTTTCCAGCACCCCCTAAACCAACTGCTCTCCTGTCAGAGGAAAAGCTCCACTTGGGTTCAAGGTGGGAACCCATCTCAGGAGCACTGAGGACCTGGGCATCCTGGCATCAGCTGCTCCAGATATAAGAAGAGCCTCATCCACATGCAAATTCCTCCTCCTGCTCTGGTTTCAAATGCCCTCTGGGTGAGGGAGCTCACAGATCTGCTCACACAGGGCTGAGGGCTCTGGGAAGGCAGGTGGGGTCTAGAAGATGAGGCTGCTGGGTCTTCTCCTGTGCCTGGTCACAGCTCCCCTGTTGAGTGTCCCCAGTGTCAGAGCTGGGACCATGGGGGAGGTTGTGACAACATGTGACTGACAGGGTCTGCCTGTACTTGTCCTCAGGTGTCCTGTGTCAGGTGCACCTGCAGGAGTCAGGACCTGGCCTGGTGCAGCCCAAGGGGACCCTGTCCCTCACCTGTGCTGTCTGCATTCCCCAACACAGCCAATGGTTATGGCTGGTGTTGGATTCATCAGCCTCCAGGGAAGGGGTAGGAGTTGATGGGTCAACCATGGAGTGATGGTAGCACTAACTACAGCCCATCCCTCAAGATCTGAGTGTCCATCCCCAGAGACACATCCAGGTACTAGTTCTCTCTGCAGCTGTTCTTCCTGACCACCCAGGATATGGCCACCTCTTTCTGTGCCAGAGACACAGTGAGCAGACCTCTGTGGGAGCTCAGACAGAGTCCTCCAGGTAGGGGACCCAGGGACAGCAGGGGGCAATCAGTGCCACAGTAGCTCAGAGTCACCCAGGAGCAAGTGCAGAGAGAAAAGAGAATCTTCACCACAGTCCTGAGCTCCCTTGCCAGGCAGCTCCTCATGAGACCACCAGCCATGGAGGTTCTAGAGAAGGCTCCTCCTCCTGGACATCACTCAGGTCTCCTTGTCCAGGTCAGGTGATTCTGGATCCCTCTCACTGCAGACTGCATAGCCACGTCTAGTGTTGACACTTCTGTACAATGACATGAACTGCACAGTGCCATCATGTGAGCTGTGTGAAATCTTCATGGCTCTAGGGTTCCACCACACTCAGAAGGGTCTTCATGTCCTCCCAAGGATCCCTCCCAATTCAGTGCTCCTGTGACCTTCCTGTGACTGATCTGTGCACTATGAACACGCAGATGTCAGAATCCACTTGTACCAGAGACTCCAGCCACAGGGGACCTTTGACAACAACAGGGACAGTGTGTCTTGTCATGTTAATGAGCAGTTCCTTGTGCTGCCATCAGGTGTTGGAGACCATGGATGCAGCTGATCTAAAGTCACTGTCAGCAGGCACAACACGGAATCCACTGTCCCCAAATGTAAGCAGGACTGAACTGAGAAATGGTCACAGCAAGCCTGAAACCTGGTCATAACCCACAGAAAGGTGTGTGTTCAGAGTGAGCTGCGGTGAACATGAGCGACCTAACACTCAGGATGGGGCTGTGACACCAGCACATCACACCCAGGGCTCCAAGTGGTGGAGACACCCACTCCTCATGCAGCTGTGCATGGCTTGTGGACAAGGGTCACCCGAGCAAGGTCTTGGAGAAAAAGGGGTCCCAGGTAAAGACCAGGAGGGAGGGCAGTCTGCTCTGCATGGACTGTGGGAGGCGCAGATCAGTTGGTTCTGCCAATGGACTCAGGACCCTGAAGACACACTGTGCCCAGGACCACTGTGACCCCCATCTTGCTGTGAGGTGACCCTGAGCCTGAGAATCCCAGGACACTTGTCTGCTGGGGACAGGCAGCTTGGAGCCTGCCTGGGTTTCCAGCCCTGTGACTGGATTCCAGGGTCACAGAGAAGGATGCCCTGGGCTCTGTTCCTGCTCATATCAGTGCCCACCTGGCCTGAGATTCCAGCTCCCCTGTGGATGAGGATCAGCAAATGCCATGTTTACATCCCAGATTCCTCTAGGCTACTCCTGGTTCAATCCACAAAATTAAATCATTTTTTATCACAAATATGTCTTGATACCTTTATCATAGATTTCATATAAAAATTTTGTAATTTTCTCTGTTAGTTTTACGTTTTGTAATGACATATGCCAATTATGTTTCTTTTAATATTTCCAAGTTTTAATCACATAAATATTGCCTTAGACCATTGTAAGCATAGAGAATTATTGGCTATTTTGTCACATTCATAGAAGATACCCACCAGATGGATCAAATGGACAGCAGTGAAATTGCTCTGCATATTGAGTAGATCTGAAATTTCTGAATGTGGCATAATTTTCTCAAATTTTTACCTATTTTTCTTTATACAAAATATAAATACAATGACTGTCCTTCAAAGTAAGAACTTGTAGCCCTAGAAGGCTACTTACTAATTCCTAATTTTTTTTTTCCATTTTGGTTCAGTCAAACAAAAACAGTATTGCATTTGAATTAAGAGAGAATTCTCACAGTGGTTTAGATTCTCTCCAATGGACATATTGGAATGTCAGGATTTGCTCTGGGGGCCTCTGTCAGTTTATTCCTAACCCTGGTGGATGCAGGGACCACTTTCCCTAACATGAGGCCCCTCACCTGTACATAATCTGTGCTTGATTCCTTCAGCCTGCATTTCTGTTTACACCATTTGCACACAGTTAAGTAAATTAGATTTAGTGATTCAATAGTAGAGTACACTTTGAAGGACCTCAATAAACAATGATGTGTTCTAGGCTGGTGTCTCTCCCAGGTGATGGTGTTGATCAACCACATTACTAAGAATGTCAGCATCTCTCTCCAGCAGACACACAGCTGCTGATTCCAGCTGTATTTTCATAGTTACATGGAATTGAGTTCTTATGAAGCTGAGGACAGCACCCTGACACATGGGTGCAAGGCGTTGTTGTGAACCCTGGCTGCACACACCAGCTGTCCATCACCTGTCCCTCCTTGGTGTTGGGAGCCCCCAGCTGCTCTGCTCCAGTCACTGGGAAGCACAGCCTGGCTGTGGTCACAGGAGTATTGGGAGCTTCAGAGATCCAGGACAAGACCCTCTCTGCATGTGGTCCTCACCACCCACCCCAGCCTCACCCTCACCCTCCTGGCCCCTTCCCATCTCCTGTGGTCACTGTTCATCTGTCTTTCCAGGAGCCTGATGGAATAGCTCCCCCACATGAGTGCTGGTGTGGTGATGGTCTCCGTCTGCCTATGTGAAATAGGTCCATGAGCTCCAGGTCCATGCCCATGGCCAGGAGGGACAGGATTCCATTCTCTTTATCTGTAAAATATTTCCTCCTCTACAAGAGACACATGTCCTTTATCCATCTACCCCTTGAATGACTTCTTAATTGTGGAAACTGTTTCAACACTCATGGACTAGAGTTAAGGAAAGATCTCTTGAACTCCATATACCAACTTCTGTGCACACTGGGCAGAGGTGCTGTCACTAAGCCTATGGCTGTTCACCCCATGTCTCTGCTGGCTTCACGCCATGCTGCCCAGGGTGTGGTCTCCTCTCTGTTGCTCTGAACCTGTAACTGGTGGCCCTACAGTGCCTGGGTCAGAGGGAACCTTGCTCACAGGCTCAAGTAGCCATAGTGTAGGGGAACTCTGTGTAGATGCCACACATGGGAAAAAGGTCAGCCTCATCCTCTGGGTTGCACAGGGCATCCTCTCATAGTCAGATGGAGGAAGAGGCCCCTCCAAAGCTCCAACACCCTGAGTGGTTACAGAGTTAGCCCTATGGGTGCTTCTAAGTTTGCCCTTTGTGTGATATTCCAGCACCGAGACCAAAGCTGGCACAGACCAACAATTTATCCAGTCCCAGGACTTCATCCACAGGTGTACATGGTTACCTTGTCCTTCTCAGGCCCAGCACCAGTGTGTGCTGGGTCCAGTCAGTGCTGCTCTGAGCAGCTCCTGATGCTGATGCTTTACATTGAGAGGGCTGGATTGCAGCAGATTCTGAAGACCAGGGATGCTAATATCATGGTGCTGCTCCTGACCTGGGCCTTCCTGAGGCTGCATCCCCACATGACAGGAAGGCAAGAGGCAGGAAAGCAAGGTGAGGCTGGAAGCCCTGAGTGGTGCTAGGGTCATAAGGGGATCAGCATGCCAGGAAGGCACTCTCCCAGGCCTTGAGGAACTTCACTGTTATGGTGGTATTGATTGCACCCATGGGGAAAACCAGAATACATGTCAACTGCTATATACCTGGTCATTTCCATTGATCAATATGTAGCCAATTTCACAAGGGTTCTGTGGGCATTATTTTAAACTATGGCCTCATTGGAAGGCAGCAAGTTTTAATGGGAACAAACAGGTCCAGTCAGGGCATGCACCTCTACTGCATCTGGGAGTGCAGGGCAATCACTGCTTAGTGACCTTATGGTCCATTAGTGCAGCTGCACACTGACCTCTGTGACAGGTCAGAGCATCTCCACCATGAGCCATGCAGGATGCACAGAGCAACCTCCACCAGGGGACCTTCCTTCTCCTATGATGGCCTCAGCTCACAGAGACCCACCACACAGCAGGTGGTCAAATGGTGCCACCTGGAGCTCACCCACCAGTGACAGGGACTCACTTGATTAATCCTGCTCAAGCCCAGGACCATTGAGAGGTGACCTGCCCTGGCCTGGCTGACCCTGTGTGCAGCACATGGCTTCTCCTGCACTAGTTCTGCCCCAGAACCACAGGACAAGGAGCCCAGTGTCTGACCACACTTGACATCCTGCCCAGGTGATCAGGGACCAGGGCATCTGCCTGAACCTGAGGACCATCAGGAGTGATTCTGCTAAAAACAGCCTGGGATCCACCTGCTCTGCCCCAGTCAGTCTTCCCCAGAGACAGAGAGACTCAGAGATCAGGGAGGGCAGGGCTGGAGTGTCCACAGGTGGCCCGGAAGGACTGCACAGTGTCCATCACTTTGTCTGGGAAGGGATAGACACCCAATCCATGTGCACTGCAGGAGGACCCCTGGCATCTGGGAGGCTGCAGCTGCTGCACACAGTGGGATTGTGAGACCTCTGCATGGGGTCAGAGCACTCAGGTCTGCAAAGCAGTGGGGAGACAGGGAACCAGGTGAGCCTTCACATTTGTGGTCCCAGCTGGAGGGCCTTCCTCCTCTGCACCACCACAGACTGACACCTGAGAGGACAAGGGTGCAGTGACCCTGCCTCCGCCCTGCACCATCCTGGTGGGGATGATGGCACAGTGTGCTCACCCTCCAATAGGCATCCATGTAAGTGTGGGAGGTGGGCAGTTGTCATGTATCAACACAGCTGCTTCAGGTCAGCCAAGGTGCAGAGAGAGAGGGAAGCCAGAGGCACACAGTGACCTGAGAAGAGGCACAGAATTGTGCAGGTGACCTGTCATCCACCAGGACCTTCATGGACCTTAGATAAACTCTGGGTGCAGCAAGCCAACACCCCAGCCTCCATACAAGAAGGGGCCCTAGACACCCCACAAGCCTGTCCTGCACTTTCCTGAGCTGGTTCATGGAGCAGAGGATGCAGAAAGAGAAGCTCATGCCTAGACACTGGGCTATTCCTCTCACTTACACCTTCCTGGACAGTTTGAACAACACATTTAATATTCTTACTCAATCTTTCATGAATAAAATGCCACCAACCATCTTCCACATACTCCAGTTTGCACTGGGCACAAACATCCCTGAGGGCTCCACTCAGAGCTGCTATATAGTAGGAGTCATGCAAATAGGGCCTCCCTCTGCTCATGAAAACCAGCCCACCCCGACCCTGCAGCTCTGCACAGGAGCCCAGCCCTGGACTCCCAGCTCATCCCACTCAGTGGTCAGCACTGAACACAGGCTGCTCACCATGGACTGTGTGCTGAGCTGGGTTTTCCTTGTGGCTTTTTTCAAAGGTAATTAATGGAAAGCAGAGATCCTGAGTGTGTGAGTGGACAGCAGTGAGAGAAAGAGTGGGTGAGTGAGAGTGCCCTGACCAGGTTGTCGCTGTGTTTGCAGGTGTGCAGTGTGACGTGCAGCTG
>JAJEJO010048579.1:2105-18109 GCA_020662805.1 Glaucomys volans | reverse complement strand
TGGAGGCTCAATTTAGTCCTTTCAACAATTTCACAAGCAACTAATTTATTTATTAAGTCCCTTTCTTTTTTAATAGTTAAATGGTATATATCATTCATCTGGAGCTTATAAAGCATTTCCATACCATCCATCCCATATTACTGACAGTATTTGACTCACAACAGGCTCTCCATACGTATTTGGTGACTGAACAGGTTGATGTATGTCAACAATATTATCACTCTTCTCTGAACCATGTCTTGAGAAATTTTTCAATATGTCAACAAAGAAACAACTAAAAATACTAGAATAAATGTGAGAGTTATATCTGGTAATAGCCAGAATAATTGCTGTCATCACTTAAACAATACACATAGCAATAAAAGAACAGTAGACTTATTTGCTGCAGTTCTTTGGGAATATGCATTCGTAGCATCTCAGAAGCACACTGTTATTTCGGAAACATCTTCCTCTTAAACTCATTTCAAACAAAAGTTAAAGCTCCACATTTTCTGATGTGTATGCATTTGGAGCATTTTAACTGTTCAAATTAAAATATTATGATTTTGAAAAATCAATAAGCTATCTAAGCATTGTTTACCTACCTAAGCACCTAAACCTGAGAGAGATGGTAAACAACCTCTACCCAGACAGGCATTAGTTCTCCTAGTGTCAGGCAAAGGGAAGTATAAGGTAATCTCAGACAACGTGACTATGGAAGCAAATTTTCAGAAACCACATGGGTGGGTGGTCTTTCATCTAAGTTCCACACCAATCCAACTTTGTATTCATTTCTTCAGGCCGGGCAACAGCTGCTCAATCACATGGCTGTGACCACGGGCACTGGCCTTTAATCTCCTTAGGTTAACTGTATTTCAGTAAAGAGAATATTTGAGCAATAGACTAAGCCACCCAGGGAAATGCTGAGATAACATTAATTGGAAGTATTGAAGGAAGGCAAGTGTTCTCTGATGGGAAATTCGGACAGAGGGACAGGAGGTAGGCTTCTGCATGGAGGAGATAATTGAAGAAGGCTGAGTCAGTGTTTAGGAACAATTACTTCCCAGAACAAAATCCATTGCAGTGGACTGGTTGTTAACTATTTTATTTTGAGGTCTAGACACAAACATTTGCTAGACAGAAAACTTTTTCAAATGCAGAGCCACATTGCTAGAAAAATATCCAATCTTTAACATTTGTTCCCAGTTCAACAGCTATAGAATGTCATCTTTCTCTCTGACAAACTCAATCTTTCTACACTGCTGCACTTCATCAATAATGGACTCAGGAGGTCCCATGTCACTTGTATTGTTAATGTAGGTAGATTGTCCTAATAAATTGGCCCAAATGCAAATGTCTCAGATATAATAGTGATTTATTTCTCATTTATCTAGCAGTGAAAGTCTAGTGGTTCTGGTGGGCGGCTGATTCATCACCAGGTACTCAGGCTACTCCCAAACGGTGTTACACCACTGGCCCTCTGCAGCAGCCAGCAGGTGGAGAAAGAGAACGTGCCAGGGAGTCTCCTGGTCTGCTCATCTCAGACTCTTTCTCTCTTTGCTTTTTATTGTTTTCTTCTGGGTTTTTTGTTTGTTTGTTTGTTTTTTAAATGTCTTTATTAGTGCCTTGTAGTTACACATCATAGAGGGGTTTACTTTGATATATCCACACCTGCATGGAATGTAATTGGTTTCATTTCGATCCCCAGTGTTTCCACTTTCCCTCCCTTCTTTCCCTGTCCCTTTTCTTCTATTTGACCAGTCTTCTGTCTGTTTATTTATTTTTTATTGGTGCTTTATAGATATGCATGTGCTGAGGATTGAACCCAGGGCCTTGTGCACACTTGGGTACACGCTCTATTATACTCTGGGCCCCCTGATCTCTTGTTACTTCCATCCCAGAGAGTGAATATTCTTTGATACCCTCCACAGAAACAGTGACTCTAGTTCACATTCTCCCAGAGGGTTTTCTTTTTAAATAAAGCCCCATTTTCTATAAAAAATGCCTAGATGTCAACATCTTTAGAAAACTAAATCCAATAACCATTTACAAACCCTGCAGACAGACTTTGCTTAAATATTAAGCAAAATATCTATGGGTTAAGTGATGCTTGCACAATCATTCCAGCTAGGATAAGCATACAGTAGCTTTACTTTTACTTATAAAACTCAAAATTATTTTGCATATATATTCATTCTCACATCTATAGAGTTCACCTATTATCAATCATTCATTAGTATGGTATTTTTGTTATAATGGATGAACCTCATTCATACATTATTATTAAGTAAAGCTCAGAGTTTACATTAGGGTTCATTGTTTTATGGGTTTTATCAAATGAACAATGTTGGGATTTGTCATTACAGAACCATTCAGAGTAGCCCTAAAAATCCACTGTGCTCCACTTATTCATCCTGTTCTACTCCTTCATTCCTTGCAACAAGTAGTCTTTTTGACTTTTCCATAGTTTTGCTTTTTCAAGAATTTTATATAGTCGGAATCACATAGTATATACCCTTTTCAGGCCAGCTTCTTTCACTAAGAAATATTATGTATTAAGATTCTTTTTAAGTCTGTCCTCACTTTGATAATTCATTGCTTTTAATAGGTAAATCATATTCTATTGTATGGAAGTATGTTTGCTATTTATTCATCCAGTAAGTATATTTGATTACTTCCAACTTTAACAATTATTCATAAGGCTACAGTAAACATTCATGTCCAGGTATTTTGGGAACAAAAGATTCTCAACTCATTTGGATAAATACCTATGAGGGAAGTGCTATAAACTTTCAGCATGCTAAAATGGTAATTTTCCAATACTTCAGGAAACTAAGTGCAGACTAGCAGAAGAGTGAGAAGCTAGTTGGGCCACAGTCTTAACGAGGGTCTTATATTTTTGTGGGGTTTATTTCTAGCAAGCCCACCAGGTTTTCATAAGGAAGAGTTGAGAAAGATCCTTCCTATCTCTCCAAGGGCAGGAGAAGAGCAAACACTGTGAAATAAAACCAGAGGAATATTTTCCAGAGGAAAGCCTACTCTTCAGGAGAGAAGAACTTGCCAAAACCAGTCTCAGGTGGTGTCCTTGAGATTGTGTGTTTGATTCAGTTATTTAAGGTGTCAAATGAACTATTGACCCTTTCAAAAAAACAGCTTTTCACTTCATTGATTTTCTCTACTGCATTCTTATTTTCAACCTCATTGATTTCTGCTCTGGTGTTTGCTATGTCTTTTACTTTGCTTACTTTGGATTAAATTTGCTCTTCTTTGTCTAGTTTTCAAATGTGGAAACATAGATTATCATTTTTAAATCTCTCTCCTTTTCTAATATATGCATTCACCTCTACAAATTTTCCTCTAAGCTCTGCTTTTGCTGCATCCCAGAAATTTTGATAAGTTGTTTTCATTTCTATTTAATTATATGTGTGTGTATATAAACATGTATGTGTACATATATTTATTATAGAGAGAGTTATTCTTTAGCACATGTTCTACCTCAAAGTGTGTTGTTTAATCTGCAAATAGTTTGGGGTTTTCCAGGTATTTTTTGTTGTTGTTTATTTTGAATTTAATCCCCTTGTGATTTAACAGCATTATTTATGTGATTTTCATTCTTTTATATTTGTTAAGGTATATTTTAAAGTTGTTGGGTTCTAGAGAAAGAGTTTCCCTTGGCAGCAAGACTTCATTAAAGAGAACAGAATAGAACCTTAAATACAGTATATTTTTAAATGGTTATTTTTTCCTTCTGACTACCAGAAACACAACTTCATTTTTCTTTTCTTCACCTGGAAAAACAGGTGGATATTTCACTTCCCCATGTCAGTCTAGACAGGGCTAGATTTGAGTCCATCCTTTCCTCCAGATCAGTTAGATTCTGATAAATTCCAGTTGGTCTAACTTTGGCTAAATAGTCATCCCCAGTATCTGCAGGGCATTGGTTCTTGGTTCCATCCACGTATCCAAATCAGTAGGTGCCCAGCTCCCTTACAGAAAATGAATGGTGTTTGCATATAACCTGTGTACATCCTCCCATATACTTTAAATCATCTCTAAATTACTTATAATACCTAACAAAATGTAAATGCACTGTAAATACTTGTTATACTGTATTATTCAGGGAATGATGACAAGAAAAATGTCTGTGCACATTCAGTACTGATGCCATTGCTTTTCAAATATTTTCAGTCCCTGGTTGGTTGAATATAAGAATGTGGGACCAGAGGATATGGAAGGTTGGATGCAGTTTCTTTTGAGAACAGGCCATGTCAAGAATACATATTCTTTTCATATTCAAATGACTACTGTTACCTTCACTCCTCCCTGGAACCACACAAAGGTATTTTTCTCCAATTCTCATCTTGGGAAACTGGTGACACTCATGAGAGTGAACCTGGGAGATCCCTTAAAGATTATCCCCTCTGGAGTCTGAACTCAAGCTAGTCCACATTGAGCTTCCAATTCAATAATTAGCTTTAAGTTTTCCTATACTGGTAGTGGCTCCTGCGGTTTCCACTCCAAAAAGTTATGCTTCCCTATAATCACCTTTCTCTACAATTTTGGGAGCTGTAGTCTATTTTGTGGCCTCAATTCTATGCTGTATCTTCTAAAAGGTGTCGATTTTCAGTTTGTTCAATGTCTTCTCTTGTGAGGACCGGAGTAACTACTTCCAGGTTTCCTATATGTCAAACCCACAATGAAATGTTTGTCTCTCCCTTTGTTACCTGCATGTTGTTCATGATATAACTCCAAAATACTCCATGTTAAAAGAGTGTTTGGGAGGATCCTTGTTCACTCAAATTACTAATTCCCCAACACTGAGAAAGCCTGAGAAGCTTATGTCAAACAAAAATATGTATCATTACATTTTCATGGCTAAAATTATGTATTGATCTTTCTCCATCATTAAGTACCAAAAGAAGTAATCACATATACTTTGGATAAGTATTAAATTGATCAATGTATTATTGTGTATGTGTGTTTAATTTCAATCATGTTTAATATCACCCCTCTCTTTTTTATATGGATCCCTGGACATCTGGTGTTTTCTCATTTAGCATTTTTATCATGGTCCAGTGCAATGGGCAAAGGGGATATTACCTTCCCAATTCCTGAAACTGAGCCTAAGACTGTGAAAACTGAAACTACATTGGATTTTTATCACCATAAAAATTATAAGATTTCTCTCCCACTTATTATAGAGGTCAGGTTTTCTATTTTTTTAAGCCATATAACTGTTTCTCAAGGTTACTTCTTTTAGTTGGTATCTTTATTTGGTATTTCAATTCCTGAGGTATTCTAATATTAATTCTTCTAGAATAATGTAATTTCATTTTTCATAAAAACAAATATAATCTCCCAAACTCCACTTTGCTGTTGGGTTTCATGTAACTAGGTGAATGTCTTTCATCTTCAATAATATCTAAAAATTAATTAATAAGGGCTTTTATTCACTATCCAAATACAGTTAAAGGGTAGAGCTAGAGCTATTTGCTGTACAATGCCATAGATTTTTGTACCACTCAAACACATAAAATGTATTTTTGTGCTTATTAAAAATTTAGATCAGTTATTACAGAAGCCCTTGCTTAGGTCATGGAAGCATGTTGATGATATTTTCCTATCCAGGAGGTGTGTGTTTCCCGCATCAGCCATGGCCGATAGAAGCTGGACCAGGGATAAAATAGGCAGCTAGTGATACCAACCTTATCAGCCCAGATCAAAGCCTCTGACAGAGGAACATTTGCTTCAGAAAAAAAAGTGGATATTACCTAAGTAATATTTCCTGATTTGCAGGAAATGAGTAGTGAAAATTGTGGAGAGGTAAGATAATAACCATGGATAATAACCATGTTGCCAAAAGAAAAACCACTCCTCTTGGTGTTCCCAGGTGTGACTTGTCAATAAAGAACTCAGATTGAGGGGAAAAGGGCCTCCTTTAGGAACTGTGTTTCTTTAATGTATGTACTCACTACTCCTTTGTTCCTCTGAGTGCATGCTAGGACTCTAGCTGCTTTGTTGGAATACAGTGACAAGTGGCAACCATTGTGCATAGCTGAGGAGCAGCTTAGTGACCATGGAGGATCTGCACAGAATGAATACAAATAATCAATCATAATCCCATGATGGAGATGATCCTGGTGGCCTGTGGGAGAATACCATAGAAGAATATGATTTGGATTGGACTGTTAGGGAAAAATAGTGCTCAGGTAGGAGATAGCATCGCAAAGTTGCATCTTGAAGACTGAGGAGACAGTTCATCTGGATTAGAGGAGGACTATGTTCCAGGCAAAAAGAAAGCATGAACGAAGGCTGCAAGAGTGTAAATAATTTTATTTGGCATGAGTATGATTTGGGGGTATAGGAAAGTATCTTTGTGGTTATAAAATAAAATAATTTGAACATATATATATATATATGTATATGAATATGTGAAGTGGCAAAGGACAAGCTTTGTTAGTGAATAGGGAAAAATCCAATAGGATGCATGCAGGCTTTTAGAAAATTACAAACAGATACTTTCAACATAGGCTCACAGAGAGTTAAAAGATGAAGAATGAGTTTGTCAGCTTCCACTAAGAAACATTTTTGCTGGGTTTTCAGTTAGTAGTAAAAAAATGGTCTTCAGTTAATTAAGATTAGCAGAAACATGTACAACATTAAATATCTGCAAAATAATAGATCACACAATGCACTTGTGGCAAATTTAATGGATAATTCAATGTCTTTGATCAGCAGTGCCTTGAATTCTAGCATCAAAGAAAGCAGGCAGTGGATATTACCTAAGGCTGATGATTTGCAAGGAATGAGTAGTGAAAATCGTGGAGCAGTGGTAGGATAATAACCATGTAGCTAAGAGGTGGAAAAAATTCAGACAGGGGTCAATGGATTTGCAATTATACAGGACAGAATTGAGAGGAAGAAGGCTGAGGTGATTAAGGTGCAGATTTACTGATGAAGAAAATGAGAGATGAAATCAGAGTAGAGATTATGGAAATCCAAGAATGTGAAGATGGAGTGGTTTCAAGCAAGACAGAATGATGAATTTTAAAGAGGCTTCCTGAAGGACTTTCCCCCAAGTTACTGAGGATGACAAGTCAACATCAGAGCAAATGCAATGATTTGAAGATAACTAATGAAGAATAAGACTAACAACAGTCATCTGGCACAATTTCACTGAGCCACTGTATACCTGCGCTCACCACGCCTGCTTGCTGACCCGTTTTGTCTCCAGTCTTTGTCGATGAATTTCAGATTTTCGGTTTCCAGTTAAAATAGTCCTCCTCATGTGTTCTCTCAGCCCTTCCACAAATGTTGGCTCCTGGATTTTAACAACCATAAAAACAAAAATGAAAAGGCACGTCTGTTGTCTCCCTTCATTCCTATAGTCACAGTTTCTTTTAACATTCATCTGCCCCCAACCTGCTTGTAATGCCAAGAATTTAGACATTCTCTCCACCTAACCATCTTCCTAAGCTCAGACTCTACCCAGGCAAGGTAATTGCCTGTTTTGCTATTATAGAAACCTAAGCATACCCCAACAACCGTGTGCCAAGTCACGATTTATTATAACTATTCTTTCTTTCGTGCAACCTCCCTGCCATGGCCCGCAAGAACACTGAGAAAGTGAACAGTATTTTATCTACCTGGTTTCCCCAGTACATGGTAGAGAAAATATTTTGTGCCTGAAATCTATGAATATATATATCCCCACACTGTTTATTTCATTTTATTTTATTTTTAGTTGTTGGTGGACTTTTATTTTACTTATTTATATGTGGCGCTGATAATAAAACCCAGTACCTCACACATGCTAGGCAGGTGCTCTACCACTAAGCCACAACCCCAACTCTCCCCTCACTGTTTATATCTGTGGGTTTTAATCTTCCCTATCAAAATAATAAGAATATCTATTATATGTTGATTGTTTACATGCCAGACATTCTATTTTCATTGTATCACTTGACACAAGAATCCTGTAGGTTATTATTTTGCTAATGAACACATGTTTTGTATACTATATATTATTAATATATTATTTATACTATTGTTGATATTATATACTGCTTGTATTATTAATAGTATTTATAATATTGATCTTATAATTTATATATTATTGTATTATTTATATCATTCATCTAATATATAACATTATATCATAACATACGTATTATTTATGTTTTTAAGTTCCTGGCATTTGATCATGTGGATTTTCACTTTAGAGACACCTGTGTTGTTGCTGTTCATGGAAATGCCACCTGAAACATACCACTCACCAGCACCAGTAACAGTCACTCACAGAAGGTGTTCATTTTTCCTGGGAGTAGGAAGGCTGAGAGGTACTTTCAAGGAGATATGGAAATATTTAGTAAAAACAAAGTGTGTTTAGTAAACACTGCTCAGATGGTTGTGAAACCATAGGACATAGAGGTGAAGACTCTTCTCCCTCCTTATTAAGAATCACACTATATTCTGAGCTGTGATTTCCCATTGTTCTAGATGAAGAGTAGAAAAACCCTCACTAATGTCTATTTTGAAAGAGAAACTTTTGATGCTGGTGGAAGAAAAGCCTAGTTATCAGAAAACATATTAAGCTTTCTTCCTATTTCCTGTGTTGTGGAAAAATAAGAAAATGGCCCTGATAAGCAAATGGCTGGTAGATTTATACCCCAAAGAAGAGGAGGGTGGACTTAGGACTCAAGTGGTAAGAGGCTGGCCCTTGGATTAGATGGTAGACTGGTGCAGCCCATGTTTCTTGTCGTTGGCTGAGTCCTATCAGGGCAGAGTGAGTGAGGCAAGACTGAATTAAGTCCCATAATTCTCCACCTTCACATCCACTTGGCCATCACTCACAACCTAGGGAATCTCAGCACATTCCTGGCTTTGTGTCCCTTTGTAGGGATGTAGGAAGAGCCCCTGGGAATATTTGCTCTCCATGGCTGTGGCTAAGCAAAGTCCTGTGGAACACCCAGGATTATCACACCCAGGTGGCACACTGCGGGGGGCTTTCCTGCCAGGCGGAACATGCCTCAGGAGAGTCTCACCCCATCCCTCCATCTTCCCCTCCTTGCCAACTGCACGGCTTCTGGCTGGTGGACTGCTCTCATAAGCCCTCGCTTTTTATGACTCTTTGTTAACTGGTTCCCCTCGTATATAAAATGGTTGCTTCCTGAATAAAGCTGAGATTGGGTCACAGAACCTGTCTCTTGGAGCTGATACCTGTTGCTCCCTTGCCTCACCCCCCCCCCAGGGAAAAACCCCTTGTTTCACTACGTCCCTTCTTTTACTGGAGTTTCCACTGGAGCTTTACAACTGCACTGAGAGTAAGAAAAGAATCTTTGAAGGTAACAGAATATCATTTGGGAAAACATGAAAATTTCTAAGCTAAGGTGCCATATTGAATACTAAGTGTAAATCTCCTCTCTCTAGCACACTAGTAGCTAGTGATAAAGGAGATGTGTACACGCACATGTGCACACACACACGTGTGCACAAACACACGCACAAGGAAAGATACAAGGATGGCAGGTACCTGGGACATAGGGCATATGGAGAATAAAAACTAACAGATGGAGAACTGACAGAGGAGGGGCAGGACAAGCTGCCTGGAGAAGCATGAGCATCATCAAGAGAACTGCAGGTGTGACCCAGTCTTGCAGATCTCAGAGATGCCTGAATGCAGGGATGCTGAAGAAGACAGAAGAAGGAAAAAGTTGATCTGAATCAGGGGCACTATTTGAGAGCCTATCCTTCTGCCACTTCTCACTCTATTTCTTTTCTTCCCCATGTTTTTTATTGGTCTGTTATACTTGTACATAATGGTGGGATTTGTTGTTCCATATTTGTGTTTGCACACAATATAGCATATAAGTTGACCAATATCACTCCTCAGTATTTCCCTTTTCCTCCCCTTCTCCCTCTTCCTGGTTTCCTTCCTCTACTCTATAGATCTCCCTTCAGTTCTCATGAGATTCCCCACCTCCCTGCCACTGCTGCTTTCCTTTCCCTTTCTCCTCCCTAGTTTCCACATATGAGAGAAGACAATGACCCTTGACCTTCAGAGTTTGGCTTTTTTTCCTTCACGTAATGTTCTCAAGATGTGTGAATGACTTAATTTCAATTTTCTTTGTGGCTTAATAGAACTCTATTGTATAACTATACCACATTTTCTTTATTCATTCATCCATGAATGCACACCTAGGCTGGTTCCATACTTTGGCTATTGTGAATTTGCTGCTATAACCATGGGTGTGTGTGTATCACTAGAGCATAATGATTTAAATTCTTTAGAACTAATTATCAAGGAATGGAATAGCTGGGTCATATGGTAATTCCATTGCTAGTTTTACCTCCAAAAAAAATAACATAATTAACAAATGGGCAAATGAACTAGACAGACACTTATCAAAAGAAGAAATACAAATTGCCAACAAATATATGAAGAATGCTCAGTATCATTAGCAATCAGGGGAATGCAAATCAAAACTACACTGAGGCCAGGTGTGGTGGCGCATGTCTGTAATCCCGGCAGCTGGGGAGGCTGAGACAGGAGAATTATTTGTTCAAAGCCAGCCTCAGCAACTCAGCAAGTCACTAAATAACTCAGCAAAACCCTGTCTCTAAATAAAATATAGAAAAGGGCTGGAGATGTGGCTCCGTGGTTAAGTGCCCTTGGGTTCAGTCCCTGGTATTAAAAAAAAAAGAAAGAAACACTACACTGAGGTTTCTTCTCACTCCAGTCAGAACAGCAGCTATCAATAATATAAACGATAATAAATGCTGGAGAGGATGTGGAGAAAAAAATGTTGGTGGGATTATAAATTAGTACAACCACTACAGATATGAGAATGGGGGTTCCTTACTGTTTCATGGAATCAAAATCCCATCCCCCAAACGAAAAGTGGAAGAGAGATTTTCAAACCATTTTAAATGCTCCTCCGGAAAAGATCTCCCCATGCCCACTCCTTTGGAACATTGATTTCCTCATGAACTGCGCTTCCATTCACAAAGCTCCAATGTTGCATCCTACTGTCTCATTGAAACAATAAACTTGAGTTAAAGTTGCCCCTATTATTATCTTAAATTGTTGTATTACATTCATTATGAACAATGAACTGACTGGATGCATGCTTATTTTAAAAGCTCACACTTCATTTGGATTTTCTTAGTTTTTGATCTAATAACTCATTTTTGTTCCAAGTTTCCATTTAGGGTACCACATTACATGTGATTACCAGGTCCACTTAGGCTCCTCTTGCCTGTGACATTTTCTTAGATTTTCCTTGCTTTTTTTTAACCTTGACAGTCTCCAACATCAGGTATTCTGCATTTGTCAGATGTTATTCTTATGTTAGTGCTATGGTGCTTGGGAGGGAAAAATCACTGAAATAAAATGCCATTCTCCTCATATCATATCAACAGTAGATGCTCATGATTTGTCACCTATTCACAACCTATCACAAACCCACCTGGCCGAAGTGGTGCCTTTCAGATTTCTCACTGTAAAGTGACTTCTCACTCTCCTTCATATGCTGAGCTCCATGAAAGATTCGATAGTGCATAGTCCACACTGAAAGGGAGAGGAGCTGTACTTCAATTCCTTTATGGCCTGGCAGCTACATAAATTATTTGGATTTCTTTTCAATGGAAGATTTGTCTCTTTCCCTATTTGGTGTTATAAAACCATTCATTTTTGTCAGTATGGACTTGTGGAATTCTGCTTATTCTTTGTGTCATAACAACACAGAGTTGTTTTAGTCAATGATAGACTGTAAATACAAAGGGACTCCATAAAATCATATCACTTGGTGATGCTGTGGTCTCCTTAATTTGTGTAAGTACAATCTACAATGTTTGTACAATGATGAAATCCTAAGGATACATTTCCCATAGCATATCCTTCTTATCAAGAAATGCATGATTGTGTTTATTTTGCTGCTCAAAACAGTATAGAACTGGCTGCTCTCTCAGTTGGCTCCTAAATCTCTTTGAGGGGTCCTCATTGCCATGGTTATTCTGGGAGTACTGCCTCACTTTCTGCCACCGTAAAATACTTATCTGTCTATTCCCTGTCCCAGCCCTAGGTTAGGCCATTGCTGCAAAAAGCTGTGGTTCCTTTCATTGAAGAAAGTTATTAGAAACCATGATCTGGGCAAAGAATTTTATTATCTCATTTAGCACCTGGATATTAATCAAGGATCACTAAACATTGAAGTAAATATTGAAATGTGAAAGAGAAAAATAAAAATAAATACACACCAAATGATCTCTAAGAAAATTATGCTTGCCGGGCGCGGTGGTGCACGCCTGTAATCCCAGCGACTCGTGAGGCTGAGGCAGGAGGATCGCGAGTTCAAAGCCAGCCTCAGCAACTTAGTGAGGTCCTAAACAACTCAGTGAGACCCTATCTCTAAATAAAATACAAAATAGGGCTGGGGATGTGGCTCAGCAATCCCCGGTTCCAAAAAAAAAAAGAAAGAAAGAAAATTATGCTTGCCCAGTGAATAGGCAAGCAAAGAAAGAAGGACAGGATTGTCAGTGATAAGCTGTTATATCCAAATTGAAGAACAGCAAGCTATAAAAAAAATTATTTGCATAAGAAAAAGTTGATGAAAACTTAGGAAAAAATGGTTACTGTAATTGAAAAATAGCTTTAAGAAGCAATATGGATATTGGAAATAAAGATAAATCTTTGAGAAGACAATACTAAACAGCATAAGAATGTAGAATATATAAGACTCAACCGTGCATCAAGGAAATTCAAGAGTTTTAGAATGAAAGAATAAACAAAATCATGAGGTAAAAACTATTAAAGAAATAATGTAATATTTCTCAGAGCTGAAAATTGGAAATCTTTGAATGACAGTGACTGAAAAGGATGCATCTTGATACATCATATTGAATCTTCAAAACATCAAGTATGAATAGAATATGTTAAAAGCTTTTGTGGGGGAATAACTGGGTCCTTAACAATGGAAAATAACTATATCAACTTTACTTATTTCAACTTCAAAATTAAATGTTAGGAAAAATGGCTGAACAGTTTTAAATGCCTTTTCATTTTGGGAATATCTACCCCATCAAATTTTAAATTAATTATTATATTAGAATTAAAACATTTTCCGATGCATAGGAAAGTGAGGAATGCCTATTCCATCAGCATCTCTAAGTGGATTGCTGGAGGTCATGGTTCCAGCAAAATGAAAGAGCGCATCACAAAACAGAAAGACCTATATCCTGTCAGGACAGGGGAGGTTGGAAGGAAGGAAGTTTATTTTATTTTATCCCAAAGCTTTTTTGCGATAAAATAAACATAAATGACAAAATGACAAAGCAGAGCAGTTGGTTGAGGACCATGCAGGGGGCTGAATGGCTCTAGGATGATATTCAAGAAAAATGTAACTTCAGGGGCTGGGTGTACAGGCCAGAGATAGATCATATCTAAGCATGTGTGAGGCCCTGGGTTCCATTCCCAGCAGTAAAAGCAAGCAAATCCTCCCCTCAAATAAAACTAACTCCTGAAATTATGTACTATTTGTGAGAATTTGAACAACTTAAACAGACTCTATAAAGCCGACAATGAAATCCAGTTAAAAACACCAGCTCTAATATCAAAAAAAAAAAAAAACCTGGAAAACAAAGCAAAAGAATTTGTGAAGGAATGTTATCCTATAATACTACATAAAATACATAAATAACATGTATTCATGATACACTCAAAATAATAATGTAAACATGGATTGATTAATGATAGTCATGTAAGTATAAGGAGACAGGGAAAAGGAAATGGGAAGCTCTATATGGCTAAATCGTTATTTCTCAGAGCAGGAAATCAGCATGTAATGACTGAAATGAGTGGGTCAATGACTGAAAAAGTCTAACTAATGAAGGTGGCGCTGTCTGAAAGAGGGGCGAGAGTACAGAGAAGGTAGAAAAGAAGTAGCTTTTTTTAATAACTATCTTTTTATTCTTTCTCAACTACATGCTACTTTGATGCAAAATTAAAGTATATTGCAATTTAATATATGGATACAAATTTAGGCAACTATTTTTTTTACCAGTTAAGAAATTCTAATTTATTACCAAAAAGCTCATCTTATTTTCCCTGAAGTTCAAAGTATTTATCAGTCGAATCACAGACTGAACAACTATAAGCCAGTAGTGGACCCTGCATCAATAATGACATTACTGGGGAAAAAAGGAGGAAGAATGTAATACGGGGAGAATTGATATTGTTATGATAATTTCACATTTTATTTATAAAGGACATAATAACAGATATAACAGGATAAGTAATTAAAGAATATTCTGTTGTCACTTTTCCTAAGTGACTGAATTTCCAGCTTATAAGCAAATATTTTAAGTAATGTCATATGAATAATTTTCATCCTTAAATTTATAAAAATGCTTAAAAAAACCCAGTTTTGTTAGGTAACTATTTAAATGTTCTATGGTAGAGGACTCTGAGACGCTGGCTCTCTACTTCTCTACTGAGAGAAGGATAAAGACAGAATGAGACAGTGTGTGCTTTTGACTTGGGAATCCTTAGCATGTGATGCAATGGAAACCTTGAGGTTTTGACCAGAGAGTGACCTGAGAGGAGAGGGTATGGGAGCCTCATCTGGAACACAGACAAGCCCAAGATAAGTGTCATAAAAGGGCCAAGGGAATTAAATTGGGGGATAGATCAGTGATCAAAAAGTAGCTGACATTTTTGGGTTCTTGATAAGGCTCAAGGAATAATCTCCTTAACATGCATTGACTCATCTAATCCTCCCTGTGAGGTTGATAATACTATCTACTTTTTCAAATGAAGAAAATAGGGATTTGATCATTATCTTGACCCCCCAAGTCTGTGTAAAGCTCACAGAGGTGGCCAGTGGCCAACAGGAATAAGCTCGCCAGGCGGTTCACCAGAGTCAGACAAAAGTAGTGGCTTGAGATTTATTGGAGTCTGTGTCCCGGGCGAAATCTCCAGCCACCCCCCCACCCCCCACCCCCGCCGCCCCGGGTGAAAGTCGGGGTGGGAGAGCCAGAAGAAATCGTATGTGGCTTTGGCTGCTCAGGGTTTTTATACTGAGGAAAGGGGTCAGGGGTCCTGCCCAGGAAAAGGTGGACCCAAGGTGGATGTCAGGGTCAGCAGGTCTGCCTCATTGGTCACTTCTGGCACAGTGTGTTGCTAGGTGACTTTGCTCCCTCCCCCTGCAGCCGCCCAAATTCGACCTGACAGTCTGCATACAGGATGTGGGATTTTAATCAGGCAGTCTCCACCATGAGCCCCTGTTCTGAGTCTTCAGTCCCCGGTCCTGGGCAACACTGCTGAGAAATCATGTCAACAGGACAGGAGGGATGCTTGGACCTTGGTGTCCACTGCACTAAGAGCCATGCCTGGAAGAGGTACAGCTCTGCTTCCACAAGGGACAGGGACTTACTCAACAAACCCTAATCAAATGTCTGAGATGTTCCAGTCTCAGTCCTATAAAACGTGAAGAAATATAGAGAACTAAATATGTAGTTTTGGTATTTAAGGGTCAACCCTTGGGGTGTTCATCATCCAGTCTAGTGAAATTATTTCGGTGAACACATTCTTCCTCCTGCCCTCAAATTCCATTACAGAGGAGTATGCTTGTTTTTGCCCTCACAGCTCTGTATTCTCAAATTAAGAAATGGATTCTGTTTTATTATCTTTTTTAGGCTCCATGTGTCCAAGGACAGCTTAATTAAATGAATCAACACTACTGAGTTTCTGGATTAAGCAAGTGCCCTCATTTTGAATCTAGAGAGCTGCAGAGAACCCAACTGGGCTAATGGAATTTTTGTGCATATGTGTGCCGAGTGTGTTATGTGCACATACGTGGAGATGGGCACTCTCGTCTAAGGAAAATGCAGAATGAGATTTTTTTTTTAATTGAGGCTACTTTAACGTGACCCTTCCCATACTGATAAACGAGCTCTTCTGTTCCTGGGCTCTCTCTCTGATACATTGCCCAAGATTATTTCACTTTTTTTCCATTCCTCTCTCATAT